>CAUYQV010166547.1:0-33585 GCA_963574575.1 Galagoides demidoff
GGGTGGGGGTCTGGGGTGGTATGAGGCAAGAGGGGTGTGGGGTGCAGTTCTGATTGGTTGTTTAGGATGCTTGATTTCGTAGAAAGGCCTGAGTTTAGGGGAAGCAGATCTAAGATGGCGGCGGGGAGGTAGGAAAGGGGAAGTTCTATAGTCTAACAACAAAATGGCACTGAAAGCTGAAAATCTGGGTCTCACAGTTTCACCTCAGAAAATGCTACAGAGAAAAATTCACAAGCAAGGCTTCCTTCTTTTGACCCTGAGAAGGATCTGGAAGAAGCTGATTGATCTGCACTGTACAGCCGAAAGGTTTGATTACAAAATTGACCCACCATTCAGGATAGCTGGTGGATTCCCTCCCTGCTAGTGGCACAAGGAATCTTCTCCCTACAGGAAGGAATGAAATCTCTGGCAGTTCTCCCTTCCAAGTCAGAAGGACTGGGAGATACTCCTTCTCTGTGCTCCCCTAAAAATGCTCAGCAGTTTGTATAGCTGTTGCTCCAATACTGTTACTATAATTAACTGATTACTGGTATGTTCCTCTTTGCTCTTCTTGAGGGCTAGGACTATATGGTATTCTTCATTCCTCTAGTATCACGTGTATCTGCACAGCATAGTAGGCAGCACAATCACTTAATTTAATTAATGGGGAAAAGGTGTGCAGAGGTCATTTTTGCTGATTATCTAGCTTTCAGATCTTCCAAGTGGAGCTCAAAAACTCTCCATGAGTGTCAGGCAAATGTTATCAGGAGTCTGAATTTTTTCTTCTTTCCTAAAAGTTATTTTCAACAGAAATCAACTTGATACAGGATAGGTAGCTCCCCAGCCAGCTCAGCTGAGCTGGGATGGAGGACCTGCCACCTCCATCCGGGTAAGTGTTGGTGCGGTGGCAGCCAGCAGAGGAACCAGCAGGCTGGAGAGTAGGCAAGGGAACCTCCCTCTGCCCGTCCCCCATCCAGGCTCTAGTAGCCAGAGGGGCCGGACAACTGCTGGGGAGACACTGGCGCCTTGGTGTCTCCTTTCACTTGTACTTATGACTGAACAAGAAACCCCCATTTCCTATGCCCAGGTCAGTTTCAAGTACGTTTCCTAGGCCTCAATTCCATGAATGGACTATGTCCATTCCTTAATACTTTCATTCACCTTGCCCAGCGGAAGGGACTGTATTCATTCATTAATGCTCTCATTCACCTTGTCCCAGCAGAAAGGACTATATCCATTTATTTCCTGTCCTAATATAACTACAAGAACCCATGTGACTATATATACCCTGGGACAAAGAGCCCAAGGAGAGAGTTTTTTTCTCCCAACTTGTTTTTTTTTTTCTCTCTGCCAGGAGTTTTGGTGTTTTTGTATTCTTTTCTTTTCTGTAAATAAATCCTGTCTTACCACTGATCTGTGGGTCCATGGATTCATTCTTCCAATCACTGATACCAAGAACCCACAGAAGTCGAAATTCCGGTATCATATCCATCTCATTGGTAGTATAGTGGGAGGATGGTGAAGAAAGATGGGCTTCATAACGCCTTGGAGATCACCATTCTCAAAACAAATAAAAACTTTGTGCAATCCCCTTATCTTCCATTCCGCCCGCACCCCCCACCCAACTAGAAACTTAGTACATGAGGTTCTTCATGATACCCCAAATCATTTGTGGAGAAAAGTTACTACTGAGCACCTAGTCTCTTCACTCTGTCCCAAGAGTCGACAGTCCCAGGAGCAACAACAGACACAGCCTGAAAGTTACAACTTCTGCACCTTCTTCTTCCACCCCAGCCCCTTCCCTTGGGAGTTTAGGTTTTTTGAGGGATCTCTTACCTTCTACCTAAGACTACTTTCTTAGACTCTCCTTTTGAAGGGATGCTGTCTTCTCCAGAACCTCAGACATTAGGGAAAGGAATTTGAATTCAAGAAACTCCTTGTTATCTTGCAATTTTTGGCCTATATCTTTCTAATGCCTAGAAGTGACCAGAAGTGGAATCAGGACCTAAAACATGAGGCCTGGGATTCATCTGCAGTCTCTGGTAAGGCAGCCAATACTCCATTTCTTTTGCCATTGTCATTCAGTGTACTGGTAAACAAAGACCTGTGTCAGGGGAGGAAGGGGCCTTCACAGCTGATGAAAAATTGACCAGGACAGCTTTTTCTCATCTCTGCTATTCTCAGGGAAATTCCTTTAAGCTGAGCCAAGTGAGTGGCTCATTTTAACCTAAAGCAACTATTCCTTGTCTAGGCAGAGAGGACACTGAAGGTAAGGATGCCAGTTCTGAGAGGCTTAGTAACTACCAGATGTTCCAGTTATTAACTGACCTGAAATAACAGCATAAAGAAAGTGGAAAGAATAAACACAGTTCTAGAGAATAGAACTTCAAACATTAAGATACATATCAAAAACACCATTCAGGCACCAGAGTCCTGAGATTGTCAGAGAATTTCTCACAGCAGTTAAAGGCCACAAGTTGATGAAAGCTGAAAACCTTCAGCTATTGAACCACAAGCCTATGACTGCTATTGAGAACAAACCGATGGTGGAAGACAGCGAAGAAAGGCCCACAGAGGAGATGAAAGCTCTTCCATACAGTCACAAGCATTCTGTCTGCAGGGCCAGAATCTTAGCAGAAGAAAAATATCAACAACAATGTAGCAGTGGGTGAGGAGGACCCAGCATAAGAGTGCAGCTGACCCAGGCATTTCATGAAAACCAAAGGCCCAGCTGCCAATCCTTAGACATTCAGAGGACTGTGTATTTGATTTTACTTTCTATCTGAACAGGCCTTGATTTTATGGTTAGCTGGGTAAATCACAAAAATAAGCCTTTCTCAAAAACATGCTGAAAAGAAATAACTGTGCTTCAGGTAAAAGAAACCTGGTGATGACGGATTGAGGTTGTTGGGTCTGAGTACTAAAAAGGGGATGGCAACGACTATGGATGACCCCTCTGTGGTAGAAATATCTGCTTTACAACCTTTGTCACAGTTGTGTTGAGGTCTCTGTACACAGCAAGTAAAATGCTTGTTTCTTTTGATGGGCTTTGTCCTCATTAGTTTCATTTGCTTCACAAGGAACTTTCCAAGCAGGGGCATAGAGATATTGGAATGAGAGCTGAATTAAGAGATTCTGGTTAGATGACTAAGAGCTCCCAAAGCAGCACATATTCGCTAAAACTATTTTTTAAAAAGTAACTAAGTCAGGGCACTGTGGCTCATGCCTGTAATCCTCGCACTCTGGGAGATTGGAGGATTGTTTGAGCTCAAATGTTCAAGGCTGCAGTGACCTATGATGACACCACCACAACCTCAGCGACAGCACAAAATGAGAACTCATCTCTAAAATTAACATAAAAAAAGTTTAAGAATTTTCTAAAGTGGCTATTCTCTTTTATATTCCTAATGCTTGTAAGTCTTAATATAACCATTCCAGGGAAGCCCTATCTCATAGTTTTTATTTGCATTTTATTAATAACTAATGATGCTACACATCTTTTCATGTGCATATTGGCCATTGGTGTGTTGTCTTTGGGGAAATATCTATACACATCCTTTGCCCTTTTTTGATTGTGCATTGGTCTTATTATTGAGTTGGGATGAAGATCCCTGTATTTCCACCTTAGCAATTAAAACAATTGAGTAAATTGATATTTATTTAAAAATTCATAAATGTGGTAATATGTTAATGTTTAAAGCTCTTCAATGGCAACATATCAAACTTTAAATAAAAGTCCAACCCTTTTCCATTGCTTGCCAGTAAGGTTGACTCTCTACTGATTTCTCTGTTGTTTTTTTTTTCTTTTTTTGAGACAGAGTCTCACTATGTCACCCTCAGTAGAGTGCCAGTGGCATCATAGCTCACAGCAACCTCCAACTCTTGGACTTAAGTGATTCTCTTGCCTCAGCCTCTTAAGTAGCTGGGATTACAGGCACCTGCCACAGCGCCCAGCTATTTCTTGTTGTTGTAGTTGTTATTGTTGTTCAGCAGGTTGGGCCAGGTTCGAACTAACCAGCCCTGGTGTATGTAGCTGGGGCCCTAGCCTCTGAGCTATGGTCAGTGAGCCTGATTTCTCTCTCTTCACCTAATTCAAGCTTCTTCATTTTCTCCTCCAGCACCACTGATTGTTGATGCTCCTTAAAGGTGCCTACCAGGTTCATGACTCAGAGTCTTTGCACCTGCTATTTCTTGGGCCAGAAATCTCATTCCAGATCACCTCATGCTTCCCACAGGTCCTCATTCTTGCCTCCACTCTTTTCCTCCCTCTCTTACTCCCTCCTTGCTCCCTTGCCTCAACTCTATGTCACAGTCTTAGGAGATTATTTCTTGGGCAGAAAATTAATTGATGAATTAGTTAATTCATCCATATAGGCTTTTACTTATTACATATTTACTGAGCACCTACCAAGTGCTTTGGGATTTATGGGTCCACAGTGAACAAAATAGACAAAATTCCTTCCCACACAAACTTATGTCCTGGAGAATGGTTTGGAGGAGTAATGCAGTAAGATATGATCACTATCAAGAAGTTACAACAGTAGAGTCAGGGATCTGAGTGTCATGGGTTGTGCTATTTTGTATGAATGGTCAGGTAAAACCTATCTGTTAAGGTGAAATATGAGTAGGGAGTTATAGGAAATGATAAAATAATTGCACACACACACATATTTGGAGAGAAAGTATTCCAATGAGAGCAAAGATTCCAAGGAAGGAGTATGTCTGATATGCTTGTGAAATATGAAATAACCCCATATGACTGGCACATTGAGCCTAGGAGCAGAAGGTAGGAGATAAAATCAGGAAGGTATCAGGGGACCAGATCATGTGGAGTTTTGATTCAAAACGTCAGATTTTACTTTAATTAAGATAGGGAGCCAGGGGAGTATTTTGAACCAGAGAGTTAATGACTAAAGTTACGTTTAATAAGATATCTGTCTGCTGAGTGGAGAATAAACCCATGTGGCATAAACTGGGAAACCAGCTAAAAGTCTTCTGTGACATCCCAAGTCAGAGATGCTAGTAGCTCAGAATCTATTTCTCACTGAAGATGGTAAGAAATCATCAAACTTCGGATATATTTTTTAAAGCAGAATCAGCAGCATTATTTGATGGATAACCCATTCACTTGACAAACATTTATTGATTTCCCACTATGTGAACTGTTATAGGAATTAAGCATTTGGCAATGGACAAAAGAAATGAAAATCCCTACCTTTGTGAGCTTTAGTTTACAGACAGAGAGACAGACTGTGAGCCATATAATTTTTTGATGTATAATATTTCTCATAGTGATAAATGCTATGAAAAATAATAATGAGTAAAGCTGGTAAAGAAGTAGAGGAAGGTCAAAGGTTTGGCAATTTTTAAAAAGATAGTGACCATGGAAGACTTTTTGAAGAGTTGACATCTGAATAAAGATCTGATTGAGGTAAGGGGACAAGCCACATGGATTTATAGGGAAATAACAATCCACAGAGTAGAAATGACAAGGTGAGAATTCTCAGGCAGGAGCAAGCCCAACCTGCTGAGAGAACCATAAAGAGTTCAAGGAGAGTTTGAGATTTTGGGTCAAGGGACTGAGGGGAGTGATGGGAACCAGAAAGGGGCACTGGAAGAGCCTAGAGTACAGGTAGGACTGAAAAAGAGATGCAGGGACTGGATTAAAAAGAGGAGGAGAGAGTGAGTGTTGGGACAACCAGGAAAGACTGAAGATATGCTGAGGGGCAGGGAGAGAAGAAAGAGAGCATATGGACAATGGAAGGTTTAAGAGGAGAGAGGCAGAGAATGAAGGACAGGAAGGCACAGGAAGGGGGAGTCTCAGGTAAAGAAGGGAAACTAAAGGGTGAAAAGGAGCAGATGGAGGCACAGTGGGGGCTGCTGAGGGGCTGAGAGAGAAGAAACTGGCTATTCAGCTGCCACATGAGTAGTCTCCACATACAGACTCTGGCGTCCCTGCCCTGCTTTAGCGGTTCCTACAGACGCATGACCTGCCAGGAGAGGCATCTGAAAAGAAACTTGAGCTTCTGATGAAAAAGGATGAATTTAAACCCCAGCCCCTGGGGACAGGATTAAGTCTGTCAGGAGTGGAGAAGAACAGAGCATCTAAGGCCCTTTTGCAGAGCACTGGACAGTATGACCATAGTGCCTGCCCCATGGCTGGGCCCTCTGCTCCTTGTTTCCTTCTGGGGGCTCTCAGCTCCAGGTAAGAGGGAGCAGTAGGTCTAGCAGGGCATTATAAGGGAGCCAGCCTGACTCCCTCCCCTCTGTGTCCCATAGCCTCCCTTCTTAGGCGCTTGGGAGAGCACATTCAGCAGATCCAGGAAAGCTCTCATCTGGGCCTGGGCCTGAGCCTGGGGCCAGGTGATGTAGCCCTCCCAAAAGTGGGGTGGCTGGAGCAGCTGCTGGACCCCTTCAACTCATCTGATAGACGATCCTTCCTGCAGGTAAGGACAGGAGAGGAGAAACCCATTTTCTATCCTGCCTTCTTCTCAGTTTTCTCATCTGTCCCTCAATCTACACTTTTTGTCCTGTCTACACCTCAGGCTCCCCACTCCTCTGCCTCTCATGCTACACCTGCTGTCAGTATCCTCTTCCAAGCTTGTTCTTTAGACTCACCCTTGGTCTCCTCTCTCCTTCCTCAGGGTTCCATTCTGTTGACTTCTTGGGTTCTGTCCTTCACCCTTTCTTTCTGTCATCGACTCCCAGTCTGTCACTGTCCCTTAGTGCATACTACTCCCTGTCTAGGTAAAACCCACCACTAGGTCTCAACATGTAACAGAAATTTGAACAAGCTTTGGACATAGACTCAGCTCACAATATGCACCCAAAATTATCTACTAAATGAATGAACAAACTGACCATTTTTGAGAGCCTCCTCTATACATAGTCCACAAAGGTCATTTCTTTTTGGGCCCCACATGTCCACCTGCATTCATTATTTGTTTTATGATTATTACTTCAGGAAATAGCAACTGCATTCCTTGTACCAGCAGCTCCCCTCATTATCTGCTTTTGTAGATCTTGCATTCTGATGAGTAGATAAACAGAAAGAAATGAACATATAAATAAGCTGGTTTCAGATGGTACTAAAATGGAAGGAAAGATCCATTAGGGAGAGAAACAGGAACAAATGGAGTTCAGAGTAAGGTAATACTCTTGAAATACTATTTCTTCTTCTACAACACACCTTGTAGCGTTACTGGGTTAATGACCAACACTGGACTCACCAGGATGGACCTGTATTCCTGCATCTGGGAGGTGAAGGCAGTCTTGGGCCTGGCTCAGTGATGAGAGGTAAGAGGAAGGGGGCAAAGGTGGGGAGGACAAAAGACATGGTTATTAGGAAGCTGTGAAAACCAGGGAGGTGAGCCATGTGTTTCAATCCTGTAAGACCTAAGGGGTGTAGTGGCTTAAACCCAACTCAAATTCCCCCTACTCCATACTTTCCACAGGGCACCCTGCAGCCCTAGCCCCAGCCTTTGGGGCCCTGGTGATTAGCTTGGAGCACAGATTTTATGGCCTGAGTATACCTGCTGGGGGCCTAGATGTGGCCCAGCTCCGCTTCCTGTCCAGCCGCCATGCGTGAGTAGGGAAAGTGTTTGTGGTCAAAGGATGGGAATGTCTATGTCCTGGTATCTCTGCATCTTTGTCCCTCTCCATCACCCAAAGTCAACCTCTGAATTTCTGGTTCCCTCTCTTTTCTTCTCTGTCTTTCATAGTATCTTACTCTTTCTCTCTCCATCTCTGGGTCTCTGACTGTATCTTTCTCTTACACTGTATTCTTGTCTCTGTTTCTATCACCGACTAAAGTACACCACTGTCTCACTGTAGCCTACTCATTTAAACCACAGTAGTACTTATTACCTGGATGACAGCCACGGCATCCACAGCTGTGTCCCTGCTTTTACCATTGATTTACAGGTAGAAGCAAAGTAGTTCTGTTAAAGCATAAAGTCATGATCATCCATAGCTCAAATCCCTCACATGTTTTCCATACTGCTGAGAATAAAGTCCAAGTGTTTACAACAGCCTTGAGGGTCTCATAGGCTCTTTGCTTCCAGTTAATGCTGACCTCCACTCTCTCACATGCACTGGGCTCCAGCTACACAGAGATCCTTGCTGTTCTGCAGTGCAGACTTATATATACTTTCCTGCCTTGAGCCTTTGAACTCCTCCCTCTTCAAGGAGTGGCCTTCTCCCAGCTCCTTCAGTGTATCTCATTCACATTAACAACCCTCATCATTTCTTTTTCCCTAGCTTTATTTCTCCCACTTTATTGTTCTCAACAGGGCTTCTCCATCCCTCTCCTCTTTGGTGTCTCTCTCTCTGTATCAGTCTGCCTGTCTCTGTCTCATTCTCTCCCTCTCTGTCTACTTCAAGCCAAACTGGTTTATAATAACAGCCGGATGGCACTAACTGCAAACCATGTAAGAAAGGTTGAGGAAGAAAGACTGACCCTGGAAGAACATTAGACATATCTCAGCATCTCTTTCTGTTTCTTGTGTATCTTTGTGTCTCATCCCTCCGGAATGCCTTATGTCCCAGCCAGCTAAGGACTGCTCCTCTGAGTAGCCCTCCTTGACTGCCCCCAACCCTTCCCTATATTTCTCAGGTTTTCATCGAAAAACTGCTTTGGAAATATTTATTTCTCCTATTAAAACGAGAAGAGACGGAGGATAGAGGCTTTTTAGAACCCTAGGCAGGGTCTCCCTTGGCCTGGGCACACGTGCTTTCAAAACTATATATGACTGTGGAGAGCACTCAGAAATGCATCATGAGAAATGAGTCCTGGCTTCTGTCTAAACTCCTCCCTATTCACGTTTCTGAGTCCCGGTTTCCCCACCTGTGCAGTGGGGAAATCTTCGGGGATTCCCAGTGATGAGAACTGACAGAGCCTCCCTTCTGATCCCAGGCTGGCTGACGTGGTCTCCGCACGTCTATCACTCTCCCGCCTCTTCAACGTCTCCTCCCTCAGCCCCTGGATCTGCTTCGGAGGCTCCTACGCCGGCTCCTTGGCGGCCTGGGCCCGGCTGAAGGTCCCCGGGATTCTGCCTGGTGGGAGAGAGGGAGGGAACTTGGACTCCGGGGTCCCAGTCTCAGATGATAGGAATACCCTCCTACCACGCCCACCCTTCCTCTCACCTCAAGTTGTCTTCACAAGAGCCTGAGATCATACAGAGTGAGTGGAGTAACACAGGGGCGGGAAGACAGGGGGTCCCCGGGTTGACAGCTTCTACTCCCTTAGTTCCCTCATCTTATTTTCGCCTCCGTCGCCTCCTCCGCTCCTGTGCGGGCAGTGCTGGATTTCTCCGAGTACAATGATGTAAGGATGCCGGGCCCAGGTGCGGGAGGAGGGGAGTCCTCGTGGGCGGAGTCCCCGGCCACCTCCCAGATACCTTTTCCTACCGTGCGACCACAGGTGGTGTCCAGAAGCCTGAAAAGCATAGCGATTGGCGGGTCCCTGGAGGTAGGAAGCGACTAGTCGGAGAGGGACGGGGACAGCGTGAAAGCCTGGGTCTGCATTGTATTGGGGTCTGAAGGAGGTGGGATCCCAGAAACACAGCAGATTTTGGAAGAAGGCGGGAACTGAAGAGGGACGGGGAATCAAAAAGAGAAGAGCGTCCCCCAGTAGGAAACAGGGCTTGGGAAAGGGACGATATCCTATCCGCCTTATCCCAGTGTGGCTCTGGCCCTGCAAGAGGGCGGGGCTCTGGGCTGGGTCCCCCAGCCTCGGGAGGAGTCTGGCTGTGGGAAAGTGGGGAACTCTAAGAGGTGCAGGTCCCCAGCAGGAAAAGCCAAGAGCTAGCCTTGGTCTTGGCCAGCTCTGCCTCTCGCTCCCCGCAGTGTCGGGCGGCGGTGTCCGCTGCCTTCGCGGAAGTGGAGCGGCGGCTCAGCGCTGGAGGGGCGGTTCGAGCAGCACTGCGGGCGGAGCTGGGCGCGTGCGGGTCTCTCAGCCGCACTGAAGACCAGGCGGAGCTGCTGGGGGAGCTGCAGGCTCTGGTAGGAGGTGCGGTGCAGTACGACGGGCAGACAGGAGCGCCACTGAGCGTGAGACAACTCTGCGGACTCCTCCTCGGGGTCGGGGACAACCGCAGCCACCCAACTCCCTACGGTGGGCTTCGTCGGGCAGCGCAGGTGAGCACCCCTCCATACGCTGAGAAGAGTTAGCAGAGGAGGATTCCTGTTCCATCTTCGCAGTGTGTCTTGGACAAGCGAGAATCCTCTCTGAGCCTTAGTTTTCTCATCTGTAAAATGGGGATGAAACCTCACAGGCCAGATGAGAATGTGAAATGAAATGGGATATGTAAAACAATCAACTAGAAGCCCAGCAGACAGCATGCAAATGTTAGGGACTGTAGTAATTGTTACCTATTTTGCCTTCTTGTTCTGCCCTCTTTTCTGAGTCTGCAACAGTGCCTGGTGCATAGCAAGTGTTCAGTTAGTATTCATAGAATGAAAACATGTAACCCCAGGGACCTGAGTTCTCCCAGTTTCCTGGGTCCTCCAGTCTCTGAATCCACAAGAGAGCTGTCACTTTTCCAGCACTGTCTGGACTAAGTGTGGTACTAAATACTTTAAATATGTTATTTCATTTACTTCTCAGGAGATAGACACTATTATTATCCCTATTTACAGAGGAAGAAACTGAACTCAAAAGGTTATACTTGTCCAAAGTCTCACAGATAATACAGTCCCACTCATCCAGTGCCTTGATCTCTAACTCACAGAAACCCAGGCATCCACCCCACTGACTGCAGACTCACAGGAGAACTCAGGAACTCGTCATTCTACTTCTGACTTTTGACTTGTGGGTCTGGGCCTTGGTTTGCTGGAAGGAGAGGAGAAATTTATGTATGTATATGTTTTTTTCCTAGATTGTCATGCAAAGCCTAGGTCAGAAGTGCCTAAGCTTTTCCCGAGCAGAAACAGTGGCACAGCTGAAGGCCACAGAACCCCAAGTGTCTGGCGTTGGTGACCGGCAGTGGTTGTATCAGACATGTACTGAGTTCGGCTTCTGTGAGTTCCTGGCCTAACCCTTACCCACAAAACATACATTTTAGTCATTGTATGGTCCAAACTCATTTTCATTTCCATAGGACAACGGACCTTGATTTCTAGGCATTGTGTAATCCAAAGATGTTGGGCTGGAAAGGGTAAAACCCATGCTACGTACTAAAGTGTGCTTGTGCTTTTATATGACCTTTATAAGCCTCCTCACACACACCATCAGGCTTCAGTATGCATGATCTTTCATTCAACCTGCTCTTCTTTGTCCCTATTCCAGTGATAACCCTATGATTTCCACTGTCCTTAGACTAGGAAGTTTAGCCTTGTTTTGGTTGCTTCCTTCCCATTATCCAAATAGCCTGTCAATTACTCAGTCACGCCCACTCTGCAACCTGGACAACTCTCTAGTCCACTCCTACTCCTTCTATGCTTACCTCTGTTATCTTGGTAGAGGCCCCCATCCTTTCCTGCCTGGGCCCCTGCCCTAGCATCCTCCCTGGTCTCTAGGCTTGCACATCACTCGTATAATCCAACAACCACACAAAATCTAGAGAAATCTTTTTAAATATGACCTTCTCTGCTCAAAACCAACATTCCTCAGTGATCTCAGGGACACATCTTCTCTTCTCTCCCTTGGTCTTGCTCACTCCTACTCATTTCTTAAGGTTTTATCCCTTGCAGAGTGCTGTCCCTGAGCCCACCATGTTTTCTTTGGGATCCCCACAACCTGGCTTTTTTTTCCCCATCATAGCCCTATTTGCTCCAGGCTGTCACTGTCAGGGGATGTGTGGGTCTCTTCCAGGACTGTGAGTTCCTTGAATGGAAGACCAGGAATGTCTTGGCTATCACTGGGAGGAGCCCTATAAATGATTATTAAAGGAGATTGAGGGGCTAGTAATATGCCCCACCCTTACAGGTATCTCCCTCTCCAGATGTCACCTGTGAAGATCCTATGTGTCCTTTCTCCCAGCTTCCAGCACTGCCCTCCCATCTAGACCTATGTGAGCAGGTGTTTGGGCTTTCAGCCTCATCTGTAGCCCAGGCTGTGGCCCAGACTAACTCCTACTATGGTGGACAGACCCCTGGGGCCACCCAAGTGCTGTTTGTTAATGGTAAGTATACCATCAAAACCTGTCTCTCCCCAAAATAAGAACAAGAACAAAAGAAACCTCTCTCCTAAGCATCCATCTAGCCTCAGTTCAACATATCAACATACATCCTCTTTCTTTTTAGGTGATACAGACCCCTGGCACGTACTAAGTGTAACGCAGGCTTTGGGATCCTCACAGTCAGCTCTTCTCATCCCCAATGCCTCCCACTGTTTGGACATGGCACCTGAAAGGCCTTCAGACTCCCCCAGCCTCCAGCTAGGGCGCCAAGTAAGAGAGCAAAGGTTCTGGGTAATATGCATGCTCATTGGATGTTCCTTCCTTCTACTACTGCTGAAATCTGACTCACAAGAGTTCTTCCCACCTCTTCACAGAGCATCTCCCAGCAGCTGCTCATCTGGCTCACGCTGGCTAAGGATAGCCAGGTTAGAGGTGGGGTCTAATCCTACACCCTCACTACTCCCTGCATGGCCACCTCAGCCCTGGACATAGTCATTCACTGGACAAAAGAAACCAGCTTGTTTTGAGGATGAAATTCCCGGGAATTAGGATTCAGAACCTATTCTGCATATAGCTACCTGGTGTCTGCAAACATCCTCACTCTCAACAAAAGGTGTTTTGTTATAGACAAAGAGTTATGTAAATATAAATAAATGATTGTTCTCATTTTGAATATTGTCATTTTAAATGTTAAATGTCAAAGAAGTATAATTTCTTATGCTGGTGTGCTAATCAGGTTCTGGCTCAAATTCTGCTACTTCAGCTCTGGGGCTGGGAACCCTGCTGCAAGTTTCTATCTGGGGACCTCAGACCTTGACACTGTCTCCACTTCTCACTGTTTCTCTCACTGTACTCTTCTCTCAGTCTCTCTCTCTGTCCATTTTTTCCTCTGTCACCATTGTCTTTCTCAATCTCCTTCTGCTTCTCTGAATATCTCATTTCTGTTTTTCCCTGTATCTCAGTCTGTTTCTCTTTTTATTTTTCTGTCTCTCAGTCTCAGGGACAGTGTTTCTGTCCCTGTCTCTTGGTCAGTGTCTTCATCTCTACGGTACTATCCTCTCTTTCTGGTACCTCCACTGCTGTTTGTTTCTGACTCTCATTCTTGGCTTCTTTGTTTCTCCAAGTCACTTTCTCTCTCACTCTCTTTCTCTGTCTCTGTATCCCTGTATTCCTTTAAACCAGAGGTTCTCAACTGTATTAAAGGGCCACGGCATTAGGAAGGTTAAGAACCACTGCTTTAAACTTTCCTTGTCTCTCCTTTGCTATATTTTTAATCTCTCTCCCTCAGGTTATGTCTGTTTCTGTCTCTGACACTTCTTTTCTTTCTCTGTTTCTTCCTATGACTTTTAATCTTTGTTATTCTCTAGCTCTTTTAGCCTTTATTCCAAACTCATCTTTCATCATCTCTTTCCACAATCAAATGTCACTCCCAGGCACTTCCTGCTTACAAACCTAAAGGCTCTTCAACCCTTCTCTGAACTCATCTCCTATCATTGCATGCTAACTACATGGCCTCCTTTGGTTAACTTAAAATCAGCTTTGTATCAACTGCTTCCTCTACCTAAAAGGCTGTTCCCTTTAATAACTCTTCAATGGCTGCTTTCTTTGTAACATTCAAGCTCAACTAAAATGTCCCTTTTCCAAGAAGCCATCTCTGACTGCTTTCTTGCTCCACTCTCTATCATATTACTTGTTTCACATGTTTCCTAGTCAAGCGCAATCCGATATTACCTTTTTCATTTTTCATTTTTGTTCAACTTCTCTGTATTAGACTACTAGGGTGAAAGAGGGAACTGAGTTATTGTAATAAATACACCTATATTAATTCCACATTTCACAACCTCTACAATTTTTACATGATGTTCTTTTCCAAAAGCTCATCAGTTTACTGGGCCAAAGCTTACGAAACACTTTCTAAGATAAGGGAGCTTTAGTAAGTTTGTGATTTATATGCCTACTACTTTTACTTATGGGTTATTTCAGCACTGCAGAAAAGATTTTTGTTTTAATGAAGATAAATGGGGTTGAGGAATTTAGAAACATTGTGTTCTGATGATCTCTGGTTTCTCTCAAACAATTCCACACTACATTATCATCAAGTGAGGCTCTGTCCTTGACACTGTGCTTTAGAGATTTCTGCTCTGGCTTGTGTCCAGGCATAACCTTTTCACAGAGGCAGGAACTTTAGGGGCCTTATAAACACACCTGTTCTATGTTCCCTCACTAGACCACACTCTCAACATCACTCATTAGAAGGCTCTCTAGTTAAGTCTGGAGAAGAGCAAAGTAGAGGACTCATGCTTACCTGGTCAAAAGATTTCCAATAAAACTTCAATAATTGAGAAAATGTGATTTATGCATTAGTATGTAAACAAATCAATAGGGCAGGACAGACATATACAGAAACATTCGTACACATATGACATATACCTGCCTATCTTGTGTTCAAATTTACCTATTTTAAAAGAATGCCAGTTATATTGGACTAAGGTCCAGCCTAATGACCTCATTTTAATTTGGTTACCTCTGTAAAGATACTAACTGTATTTCCAAATAGGGTCACAGTTCAAGCAACTGGGGATTAAGAATTCAACATATATTTTTGGGTGATGGGCAGCAGAGTTTGACTCCACCCAAAACAGTACTCACATGATAGCAAGTGAAGGCTATTAATTCAGAAATTGCTATACCAAGGTAGTCAGCCACAGAGACTCACAGGCAAGCAAAGGAGTGGAAACATTGTATAACTGCAAAAAAAGAGGTCTTAGGTATGTCCTAACTGGAAACAGTGGGCATATGGAGGCTGTAGGCTGGCTAACTAGAAGAGGGACATCCTATGCAATTGGTTAGGAGTGCATATTTGGCTTTGCCTGATTTATCCTAAGTTTGAAGCAAGGGCAAAAGTTAGGAAATTGTGAGTTATTAACCAAATCCTGGCCATTTAGAGCCAATTGGTACAGGAGTTATTGTCTGATTTCTCTGATTGGTTGCCACAGATAGTTTTTTGACTTCTGGACTGGTTACTGTAAGTACTAGATTGGTTTCCTGGGCTGTTTACTACAAGTTTAGGTCACAGTTCTATTTTTACATAGAATTTGGCCATTGTCCATGTGTATATCCTATCTCTAAACCTTTCCACCTTGGATTTTGTGTGGCTTAGGGACTGTTCTTTAGATACAAGGTGCTTCCCTGCATTTAGCCAGAAACAAAGTACCCTCTTTGGTCTCTCCTGAGTGGGTGCAGCCTTGTGCACATCCACAATCTTTCAGGCCACTAAAGTTGAGTGTGATCTTCACAGGGTCCTCATTGGCTCTTTTCTCCTAGATATTCCCATTAAATTTCTGATAGATTCCTAAATTAAATCTACTAAATTTTGTGTCCCTACCCTACTCTATTAATGTCCTTGACATGTCAAACTGCCCTGATTATTCTTCATGGAGATATCTTTTGTTTTCAGCAGTGCCCTTAGGCATAGATTTTTCCATGCTCTATTCTAAATAAAGTCACCCTCTTCAGACAGGGCCCCTTCAGCCAGTTCTCAAGGCTTGCCAGGTGGGCAGAACCTTTTCAACACAGAGGTGGAGCATTAGGAAAGACAGCATGGAAGCCATCAGTCCTCTCTAAAAGACTTCCACTGTTCCTACCACAATTCAGTGAGTGATTCTTAATATATTGTAGGAACTTAATCAAATTCCAGAAAGTTTAAATGAAAATCCTGCCACCTGTGCCCTGGGGTACGGGAAGTACAGCATTTATACAACGTAAAAAAATTATTGTTAATATAGGTTCTAGAGTATTTTAAAATAAACAGCACAGATAAAACAAGAAAACATCAGTCTTCTGGATGTTATGTACATTTGAACTCATTTAAAAAAATTATTTGGCTAGACATTTGTTTAGTCAGGTTTTAACATGCATATTTAATTTACTCTCAGTACCTCATTCTAACTTGTCTTGGTCTTTATCTTCACTCCTTCAAATTATCATTCTGTCCCTCTCTGGAAATCCTTCAGTGATATCCATTAGATCTGTCTGAATGTTCCCTGGTCCCCCTGTTTCCAGTATCAAGAATGAGTACTGGTACCAAGTTGAATACAATTCCACACAAACAATTTACTACAAGAAAAATAAAGAAGCTATATGAACTGAAGGTGAAGAAAGCTACACAAAATGATACAAAGTGAAAATATGTTCTAGAGTGAGAGGAATGGGTCAGTCTCTGTGAGTGGAGAAAAACCACAAAGTCTCCCTATATGCTGCCTTTTAATGCTAACTAGTTTGTCCCACTTTTCTCCGGGCAGGATTGGTTATTGTTTCCACCTTTCTGGGTGATCAACAGGTGGGGGTTATATAACAGATTACATAACAGGTTGGGTATGTGGAGATTTAACAATTAAATTTGTGAACTTGCCACTATGTGTGTACCTTGGCAGCACTGTACAAACAACTTGTCTCACAGCTGTGTTCACGTCCACATGATATGGGAACACGTGTAGCAGTGTCTTGTTCAGTGGGGTTCATCATTACAATGATAGCTTTGATGGTCATTCCAGAAAAGGAGTTCCAAAATTGCTTTGAAGGGTGAACTTCCAGCTCTCCTCAATTTCTGGCTTTATATTTCTCCTATCATCTTTTATTATATTATGTAATTTGTTTAATTATGTCATAGTGCTTATAATTGTAAGCTTCATAAAGACAAATAATTTAGTTTGCTTATTTAATTCTATATCCTCTTTCATAGAATAGTGTTTGGCACAAAACAAGCACTCAAAAGTACTCATTTAATTAATGCATCAACTAGAGTTTCACAATCTAGTTTGCTGACTAGAACAATGAGATCTCAAGAGATTTTTGAGCATCTTATTTCACTATCAGTGTTATGATTGCAAGTGTGGG
Organism: Galagoides demidoff; assembly: GCA_963574575.1. NCBI lineage: Eukaryota > Metazoa > Chordata > Mammalia > Primates > Galagidae > Galagoides > Galagoides demidoff. The sequence goes on from CAUYQV010166547.1 coordinate 16,995, forward strand.
TGTATGTGTGTTAGCAGAAATGGTAGAAGTTCTTGATACTAGATCAAACACCTTCTGTCAAAAATAAAAATTACTTAACTAATGCTATAGTTAAAAGTTTTCTGACAACCCGTTTCAATATGACTATTTTTCTTTTTTCTTTCAAAAAAACAGCCTGGTGATCATGTTGTATTTCTCTCTCTCCCTCACCCTCTCCTCCTCCCCCCCCCACTCCTGAATTAACCATTTCCCCTTATTGCTGCGACTCAGAGCCAAAGCCAACCACCATCATTAGCTCTGAGTTTTATTTCTATGGCCAGTGAAAAAGGCCTTCTGTTCTGTACCTGCCAGGGGCAGATATTTCCTGCTTCCTGCCTCTGAAGTTGCCCAATTTGAGCCTCAATACCTACATACTCCTTAGATCTAGATGTTTCTTTCCAGGTCTAGGTAAATATGACCCTGGACATTTATTTGGGGACCTGGCGTCAAGTTCTTGGCATTGATTTGGGGATCTTGATTATGCCAGGAGGTGGGAAGGAGCCAGAATTCTGGAGAAAATGCTCTACTTTGTCTTTTTAATCGCATCCACGCAGAACCAAAGCCATTTCAGTGTCTTGGTAAACCACCTCGAGGCCAGCCAAGGAGAAGGTGCAAGTTCCCCCCCTTTAGACGCCTACAGAAAATACCCACCTATATGAAAATAGTCTGCAGGAACATAGAGGAATCCGCACCCGCGCACATCGGCTCTGTGATCCTCTGGCCAAAACCTCAGGCTTACAGCAGCTTCCCATTCTTCCGGGCCATCTCTAGATGGGAGAAAGGAAGCCCGCCTCAGAGACGTTGTCTTGAACCTTTGGGTCAGAATTGACTGTTTGAGAAAGGCAAGGTTTTCATGTGAGGCAGGGTTCCTTTGAGCTAAATTTTGAGCTTTTCTCTTTTTCTTTTTACCATTTTCGCAATGGGGAGAGTGAAATAGGAAGAATGTGGGGATTTTTAAAGTTGGTTTTGATGGTCTCGGGGTTTTATCCCCAAGAAAATAAAGTTTTAATTTCGTCGTTGTTTATATCTTCTAAAAAAGAGCAATGAGCTTCAAGTGGTGGCCAGTTAGCCCACTTGGTTAGAATGTAGCGTTAATAACAGCAAGCTTGTGGGTTTGATCCCTGTAAACAACCCTGTACCGACCATCTGTGGGATTTCTTTTACATTTGCATGTTCTTCTGTCAACTCCGTTCTTATTGCCTCCGAAGGCAAGCTTTAAGACTGCCACTGCTGAATTTAAGGACAGTTGGGAAGGTAGTACTGCTTACCCTGGGTTGTGACTCATGTCTGTGATCCCAGCATTTTGGGATGCTGCGGCCAGCATGTGGCTTTGAGGACAGATGTTGGACACCAGCCTGGGCACTGCCATACCTACAAAAAAATTAAAAATTAGCAGACTGTGGTGGTGCATGTGTTGTCTGTCTTAAGGGTGTTGCTATTAGGGTCTCACGGAAAAGTGATGTTGTGAAGAATAAGCACACTTACTGAAATTGTGCTTTAAATAAAGGTGACCATCTGCTCGCTCAGGCAAAATGATGAGCTTTCTTTATTTACTGGTGGTTTATATAATCAATCTTGTGCATTCGCACTATACAGCAATGACCTCATTAACATTACAATCCCTCTGCAAATGCCTATTGGACATCAATGACTTCATTAATCCTTTTAAACATCTTGTGACCACCTGCCTTGTAAGTAGCTCCTTCCTAGTAATCTGATAATCCACCCAACATACACCTTTAAGCATAACCCGGTTTAACATAACTTAATGGAGAACATGTTGTCAGTCATTACTTTCTTTGTTCTTATCTGATGAAGCCTGAGACTATGGAGGAACAAGGTAGATTGAATACCTTCCCTTGCTGACCTTGCCAGTTTGGAGGTGGCTGTTACTTTGAATCTTTAAGCAAGGCATAAAGAAACTTAAAGAAACTTCTTGGGCATACAGGAATTTGTGTGCAAACCTCTGCTCCCATGTAGGCCTTAAGTCGAAGGGAAGTTGCTGGAAACTTCTATAAGGAATTTTCAGGCTGGACTTCTCAAAAACCTTTCATGAGCCCAGGTTTTATCTATTCCATTAGATACCTGTATGCATTGGATAAATTCCTCTTTTCTTGAGGTCCCTGAGCACTTTTCCATTCCCAGACCTGTCAGTAAGCGACCTTCGTCACTTACCACAGATCAGGAAAGGTTACTGATGGGTATCTGGCCAGTTTTCCAAAGGGCTTTTTTATTGACCTTATAAAGTCAACCTTAATTCCTTAACACAGTCTGGACATCTCTGGAAATGCCATTCCAGCCAGAGCCTTGGTCAAGTTAGGCCATATGGGATTCTGCCTCAGTTTCTCACAAGTATGCCTGCACAAAGTCTTTTCATTGCTCTCTCTCAAATGGCTTTTTTGGCCAGAAGCATATAGGCCTTTTGCCTATACACATGCCTGTAGTCCCTACTTGGTAAGAACATGTGAGCCCAGGAATTTGAGGATAGAGTGAGTTACCATCACAGAATTGCATCCAGCCTGGGCAACTGAGAGAGAACCCAAAATATACAAAAAATAAAAAGGTAGCCCCACTTGCCATAGCAGATATAACTCGTTATCTTGCTAAAGTAAAAGAAGAGTCAATTTCCTGTTTTTTTCTAGAAAAAACTTTTTGAAAAGTCATTTTGGCATAAATCTTCAAAAGAAAAAGAAAAGAAGACATCACTTGCTATGGTCATTTAGCTCTGCTGTTCAGAGCACAGTACTAATGATATCAAGAGCATGGGTTTCAACACTGTTTGACCTGGTCTGGGCATATATCATGTTCTCTCAGGCTCATCCTAAAGTTTGGAACAATATCTACAGTAACTCTCAATGAGTAATTTAGAGGATCTGAACTGAGATGATGATTTCAACAGATATTTCTGATGGTTGTACTAATGGCTTAGATTTTTTTATTTATCCCCATTATTCAGCAAAAAATTGACTTATATGGATTGTTTCCATCTGAGAAAAAAGTTGTAAAAAGCATCCACACTTACTACAACTTCTCCAGTTGGGTTGTCACCAGATTGGTAAAAGATGAAACAAGATTTTTTAAATGACATGTGAAAATTTTTCATTGACATCAACAGGGGAAAAAAACCTTCATTTAAACCTTCTGAAGACTGAATCAACATGTTGAAGACATCTGTTTTTCTTTTTAATCATGTTCAGAACTCATTATAGAAGGCATTATTTTGAAATGCTTAAATTAAAGTTTAATTTGAGGAGTATGAAATAGATTCACATTTCAAAGTTAGAAAACACAAAAATAGAGATACAGTAAGAAGTCTCTTCTTATACCTGATCCACCCCAAAATCATTTCTTTTTTTTTTTTTTTTTGAGACAGAGTCTCACTATGTCACCCTTGGTAGAGTACTGTGGCATCACAGCTCACAGCAACCTCAAACTCTTGGGCTTAAATGATTCTCTTGCCTCAGCCTCCCAAGAAGCTGGGACTACAGGTTCCTGCCACAATGCCCCACTATTTTTTGGTTGTAGTTGTCATTGTTGTTTGGCAGGCCTGGGCTGGGTTCGAACCCACCAATGCCTTTATATGTGGCTGGCACCCTAGCTGCTGAGCTACAGGCACAGAGCCCCAAAAATCATTTCTAACATCCATGGATAAACTCTATGTGTAGTTGCTTATGTATTCTTTCTAATTTTCCTTACACCAGGAAATATGTATACAAATTCTTATTTTCTCTTCACAAAATAGCATGTTTATACATCACACTGCAATTTTCCTTCATCATTTAGCAGAGTAACTTGGAATCACTATTTTATTATATTTGGAGCTCTATCAGATAGCATTTTCAATATTGTACACTTGACAGAATCAGAGCTTATTTTCCATCAAACTGGCATGCTCAGCAGAAGTTAAACCTGAGATATTCTGTTTGTAATCATTGAAGGAGAGAGTGTATACAAGCAAGGGCTTTGTGAAACTTGAAAGCAGGAAGGGTGATGACACTCATAATGCTCTCCTACAGAGGGGACAAACAAAACACTTTTTGCCTAAAAACTTAAAATAGCATATGAATATGTGTTAACAATTATTAATGTCTCCACTCTTCCAAATACAATAATTAGTTGTTATTCTGTGTCTTGTAGATGCTGATGATATCTTGTTATGTTCAAAAAGCAGAATCTGGAACAGTTTGTGCAAGATTCTGATTTTAATTTTTAAAGCAACTTCATTATAGGATGATTTACATACAGTAAAACGCACCCATATTAAGTGTACAGTTTTATATATTTGACATACTTATAGATACGTGTAACCACTATTACAATCAAAGTAATGATGGCTTTGGTTAGAATAGTTACATGAAAAGAACCAAATGGACAATTTCTCGAACATACTTTAAAGGGTGTTGTGGGGCATGTGCCTAACCCTCAACCCTTTTTCTTAACTACAGAAAAATCAAAATTTGCAGAGGAACTCTTTATTTTAAGTCATCAGCAAAAATAAAGTCCCAGTCCTGCCACCTCCTCTAGCAATTAAGAAAGTTGCCACAAATAGCAGCGTAGAAGTAAACGGCCCTATTTTGCTTTTTTTTTTTTCTGTCACAGTCCAGAGTTTCACTGCAACCTCAAACACTGGGCTCAAGCAATCTTTACTCAGCCTCTCGAGTAGCTGGACAGGTGCCCATCACAAGCCTGGCTAATTTTTCTATTTTTAGTAGAAACGACCTCAAACATCCGGGCTCAAGCAGATGCTCAAGTAGAGACGACCTCAAACATCTTGCCTCAGCCTTCGGAGTAGCTGGAACTACTGGCACCGGCCCCAATGCCCAGCTATTCTTTCTATTTTTAGACACAGGGGTCTCAGCCTGGTCTCCAACTTCTAAGCTCAAGCAATCCTTCGACCTTAGGCCGAAGCCACCGCTCCATTCTTAATATACCCCCTAGGAGTAAAGGGGTTACTAAAAAAGTTGGTAGCCAGAAATCGTTTTTTCTCTATGCCAATACTCTCACGAAAACGCATTTCCCTTTTCTGGTGACTGGGATGGGAGTAAAAGAGAAGGAAGATCGCAGCCTTCTCCCGCGGCTTCGAAGTCTGAGACGTTCAGTCCTCCGCGAGGCTTCTCACCTGCAATCTGCAGCAGCGGTGCAATCTCCTTGCATCTCCACATCCACTCGGCCCACTCTGACAACACCCTAAAGGAGAGTTTTGTACTATGGGTCTCTAAAACTTGCCTGGTCTCGGGTCTGCAGCCGCCTACTGGGTCAAGCCCTAGGCAAGGCGGAGTCCTGCCCTAACCTCGGTCTCCCTGAGCCTCCTGCTCTTCTTTTGGGCCACAGGGACAGGTCTAGATTTACCTTCATGTGCTCGTAGCAGAGGAAACAAAAAGAAAGCAACCTTCCGGATAATAAGCCTCCGCCTTCCCCGAATTGGCCAACTGATGGGCCCGCTGGTCAGTCGCCTTACGAGTCTCCCACCGTTCAACCCGAGGGCGGCCCCCAGGCTGACATAGACCTCAAACACTCGAGGAAACCCTGGCTAAATTGTTTTGGGGGCGGATGTGGGATACCCCCAGAACCTTACCTGTCTCCCCATCCTGGCGGTCTGGACAACGTGTTTCAGTTAAATCGAAAAAGAGTTGCGGTAGTGACCTCTTCCGGACATGTAATTAGCCCTTCAGAAAATTGCTGTGAGAGACTTGGTGACGGGCTGGAGAGCAAAAACCCCGCCCGTGTGAAGCCGCAGCGCGTGTAATTACAAAATTACATCGAACCTTCGAATTACCTTCGAACATCGCGTCGAAGGCTGCCTGGCACTGAGCTGGACTCCACTGCATGGTCTATGAAACACACGGCGCCTGGGGCCCGCGGCGCAGAGCACAGCGAGGCTGGCAGCCCCGCCACCTGAGACGTTCGGATCTTGCCACGCTCCGCCGCCCGCTGCTCTGCGCTGCCTCCCTGGCTGCCCGCCCCGCGTGAGGCAGTTCCTTCTCCGGCTCCCCTTAGCTGGTCCCAGCACTGCTGGCCCGTGGCTCCCGCAGCAGCCGAATGAGAAGGCGAGCAGGACCCGCGCGGAGTGGGGGTGGCGGAGGAAAGCTAGGCTCCTGAGAGAGGGAGGCTCCCCAGTCTCTCTCTGGGCTCGGCACCCCGCTATCTGCACTCTTTCCCAGGGCAGTGCAACCGCCCGCCTCCCCGCTGGCCGCCATGGCCTCTGGGGTCAGGACAGGGTAACCCCTCGCCTCACCTTGCCTCACTACTACTGTCTTTGGCCAGGAGTCGCGGCCTCCCTACTGCCGCCCCTAACTTGTCCGTCGCGCGCTTCACATCGCTAGCGCGCAGCCCTGCACTCCCCATCCCACGCTCCGGCTAGGGAGCCTCGGCGCAGCCCACCCGGCTGCATCAGCCCAGGAGACCGCAGGGCTTCCCGGCTTTCTAGCGCAGAGGAGCCGGGCTCTGAAAGAGGAATGGAGACCCACAGGGCTCTGCAGAGCCCACAGCACGCGTGAGGAGTGGCCAGGCGCGGGTGGGATATTAGTTAAGAAAGCCGACCCCGTCCAGGAAAGTTAGAGATTTCTCACTGTCCTCGCTTAAGTTAGCTCCGCTCTCACTTTCCGCGGTTATCCCCCCTCTCCCTTCTCTTGTCCTGACTCCCCACCTAAGCCCTCTTGCACTTTCCCTATACATATCGAGTCAGGAATTGGGTGAGCAGAACACTCCTCAAGGTCCGGGCTGAATGTTAAAGGGTGTTATAAAGCAAGCCCATGTTAGGACAATAGGCTGCTGATTGTTAATATTCTACTTTGAGGAACTCACAGTTTTCTTTTTCTGATAAACTGTATCGTCAATTTCTCTCAATGTTTCCTGTGCCGTTAAGAAGGTGTATTATCTACACCAAATTATGAATTTTATATATACATAAATATATATATACATCCATAAGATCTACCTTTTGATTATATGCTTTAAGTTTTTATATATCTTTAATTATTTTGTTTCATTTGATCTATCTAATACTGAGAGTATCTGTTTTGTTTTGTTTTGTTTTTTTTCATTTTTGCAGTTTTGGCCAGGGCCAGACTTGAACCACCCCAGGTGTATGGGGGTCGGCGCCTTAAGCCAGTTTCAAGGCTCTATTATTAATACTGCTTTTTAAAATCTCCTTGTATCCCATAATTTTTACTTCATAAATGTGGTTAATGTACTCTTCAGTAGACAGCCATTTATAACGATTCTAATTTTATTGGATTCGAGGTCTTTACATTAAATTGGTCTTTTTGTCATGTTTAATATTTTGGGACTTGAATTCAAATTTGCCTGTTATAAGGAACACAAACTCTGCTCTCTTATTATTTCCATTTCTTGGTATACCTTAGCCCATCTACCCACTATCATAGCTCTCTCCTAGGGCAATCAGCTGTCAGCTAACTCTGAAAGGGTCTTCAGAGACGTCTAAAAGAACAAACTTTCAAGTATTTCTGCTTTTACCTTTTATCTCTTCACGACTTGAGAGAGGAGATTGGTTTCGGGACTACTTTAAAAAGACAATTTGAAATCAAATAAACTTTCTTTTAAAAAATAGTGAAAAACTCTTTTCACTTTTTTTTTTCTCCATTATACAGGGCTCCCTGTCTTGGACCTTCTGCCCCATTCACCGAAAATGTGAAATGTTCGGGAACGTGGGAAGGGAGTTGAATTGTGAGTGGATTAAGAAACAGAGAGGGAAATGGATTTGGAATTTTGCAGAACAAAATTTCGCGAAACATTTTACACTGATGTAAAAATATAAAGGAATGGCCCGTACGGGGATCGAACCCGCGACCTTGGCGTTATTAGCACCACGCTCTAACCAACTGAGCTAACCGGCCAACTGGTTTAAATCACAATTCTCTTCTTTACAGCTGTTCTCAACAGAAAACGTTCCCGCCTCCCTCTTTGAAAATACTGTGTATATAAAACATAACTTACCATTGTCACACAAAGGAAAAAAAAAAACTTTCTTTACTGCTTTCCACCCTTAATAAAAATAATTAAAACATTTCTCTTAATACAAAACCAAAAGAAAAGAAAGAACATTGATTTTAAGCCGTAATCATAGACCTGAAATAGGCTTAAACTTTTCAAATTCGGTCTAACGGCCTGGGAATCCATGGAAATATTTACTGCTCTATAAATGTCTAGTAGGTAGTATGGACCATGTGTGACATGATAAATCACTACTACTACTAGCGAGTCCATGCACATTGGTGCCTGAAAGATATTCCCAACAAATTTGATTTACGCCAGGAGACCCCAGGGCCAGACTTGATCACTATTAGGGAGTCTTCCTACCTACCTGTTGCCTCAGATTTCCAGAGTGACCGCAAAACAATGGTCGCTTGTAAATTGTCTTTCCAAAGTAGACCTAAACCAACCAACCTCCTTTCTCAAATCGTCAAGAGATTAAAGGTAAGAGAAGTGATCTTGGTATTAATGAGTTCTAGAAATGAGGCTCTAGTCACCATTCCAGAGGCCGTTAAAGCCAATCTTTCTGTGAGCCCAATATTTCTACCCAGTCTTTGCTCCCCCAAAAATGTTTCCATTGTTTTTAGTATCTTGTTTATCATTTCAGAAATTTTAAATGCATAAGCAAAGTTATACAACTATTTTTTTTCTTCACAGACAGTAGCATTTTATCCACACTTCTTCTGTCCCTTCTAATTTTTCTTTACTTAGAACTTATTTTTGTAATCTTTCCATATCAAAACAGAAAAGTTATTTAGTCCCTTTTAAAGATGCAAGCATAGTATTTAACTATATGACATTTATCATAGTTTAATATGCAGTTACATTAGTTTGGGGGGGGGGGGTGTTTGTTTGTTTTTTGTTTTATAAGACAGAGTCTCACTCTGTTGACCAGGCTAGGATGGCATGGCATTGACCTTGCTCACAGCAACCTCAAACTCCTGGGTTCAAGCGATCCTCCTGCCTCAGCCTCCCAAGTAGTTAGAACTCCTGCCACTACTTCCACCGAACCTCTTAAACCTGGAACTTTGCAATGCTTGCACTGCAGCGAGGTTCCCAGCAACAAGTGACTGCAGCCCAGCTTGGACCTGGAGGTTCGGTCCTGCCCAATGCAACAAGCAACTCTGGCTTCCTGCAAAGGCGCCATTTGACATTGACCCTGCAATAGAAATGACCCAGAGAGGAAAGATTCAACAAAGGTGGTTACAAACCGAGTCCTGGAGGTCTTCTGGGAACCAAGCACTGGAGGAAACAGGTCAACATGACAAGCAGGTTATGCAGTAGGCTCTGCCCCTCTGAGACTTCCTTTAAAGAATAATCTCTTTTCCATGCCCCCTCCCCTGAAGATATCCCCATAGTTTTCTGTCCTCTTCTTCCTTCTTCCTCAAGATTCACGGGACATCTGAAAATATTTGTCTGGAAATAAATTGGTGGAGACCAGTGTTGTCCAGCGAGTACCCACGGACTCTCAGTTTCGAATGGGGGGAACTTTTCCTTGTAGAAGTCCCAAAGGGTCTCTCTTTGAAGAAAACCAGCAGGCCATACTTCAGATTATAAACAGAATAGAGACTCCGGTACCCCAAATGATGGGGGAACACCTCTTATCAACACCACCGCTGACAACGTGCACATGAAAACCTAGTAGAACTTCATCTTCTCTAGCACCGAGTAGAACTTCATCTTCTCTTCTCAATCAAGAGGAGCTTAAAGACTGAAGGATAATGCCATAGTACATTTTTAGAGATGTACATTAGCAGTTCCAGTAAGAGATCTTCAAAAGATGATAAGCCCGTTTCCACCCTGGAACCTTGTGGGTGTGAGACAAACATGACAACCACTACTCTACGGAAACTTGCATCTGCTGTCATCTTTTTTCAAGAAGAAAGAGGAAATTCTTGAAAAGAGGAAATTTTTCTGTACAAGTTTTAGCAATGTTAAACTGATCTTTTCTTTCAGGAAATTATCAATGTTCATGTGCTGTTTTATATATTAAAATCGATAATAATATCGAAGTCCCAATGTTATTATTACACCAAAAAATATGCCTTGGGAGAAAATTCTCTTTCAAATACAGTGCAAAAATTTTAGTCAGCTTCCAAGTAGGCTACATTTCAGGAAAAAAAAAAAAAGTGTCCTCCATCTTGTCCTGTTCTGGTTTATCTGATCATAGAAGGCTCTATGATCTCCAGCAGTTAGAAGCCAGAAAATACCCCGGAGCTGATGGACGGAATTCTGGAAAATGCTCACTCTTTGTGGAAGGCAGCGCTTGACAGGTAGAAACTGAGGGACAAGGAACTGGGTGTACCCAGTTGTCTGCTAGGCAGGGTGAGGACTGGGAATGAAGAAGGGAGGAGTCAGAGTTTGTGTGAGTGGGCTCAGTGCCAGGTGCGTTTAGATGCCCAAGAGTTTAGTGACTGGGAATAATGCAAGCTCAATTTCTGAAGTCCCTTGTTTTATAACTTGGACAGGACCACTGGGATAAACCAATGCAGACCACAGCTCATGAAATCTTGTCTGCTGCCTGTGGAATGGTATCAGGAATCACATTTTCAGACCTTATCCGGGCTCAGAGCTCACACAAAGCCCAGTTGAGGTCACTTGGAAAATCTGAGGCCAAAGACAGGAAGGTTACTGAATGAATCTAAGCCTGATCCTGGGTACCTGAGGCAAGGGAGATTGAAAGACTCTCAGGGAATCATCTCAAAGAACATGATACCCTTCAGAAATCCTTTTGGTAGGAAGCAATATCTCCAAATTGTGGATTGCCTGTTCAAGACTTAAAAGAAAAGCAAGACAATCACACCCAGATTGTGCAGATTCCAGGACCCAGACCAGTGTGTCTTTTGATTAATTTGCATAATTCACCTTCGATTACAATTTTATAGTAAAGAGACAACAAAAAGAATACATTTTCTCTCTTGAATACTATATATATAATGCAAAGATTGTGCTTCCCTTAATAGTTTCACGTTTGTGTGGAATCATCGTTTTATAAATTAGTGAGTTTTTTTAAATTTCAGATTAATATAGGGGTAGGTACCTGTAGGTTGCAATGTACCCATTGGGTGGGAATTTTCCCAATCCCTTTCCTCTCATCCAGGTTAATGAATTTTTTAATGAAAGTTTACAGTCAGTATCCCTTCTCACATTTCCACCTAACATGTATTTATACTTGAGACCAGTGGAGTGAGTGGATCAGTCAATTAACATCTACATTCTTCTAAAATTTACATCAGAGAAATAATTTGCATATTTTTAGTGTTTTCAATTGCTTATAACAGAATTCCTGGAACTGAGTAATTTATAAAGAAAAGGAATTTATTTCTTATAGTTGTGGAGACCAAGAAGTCCCATTTGAGGGGGGTGGTGTTACTGGTGTCCCCAAATGGTGCAGGATATCACATGGGTGGAAGGGAAAGGAATGAGTTTAGTCTCTCTTCCTCTTATATAAGCTACCACTGCCAGTTTAACCCATTAATCCATTAATCAATGAATGGATTGATCCATTCATGAGGACTCTGCCCTCATTATCCAATTACCTCTCAATACTACAACATTGAAAATGAAATTTCAGCATGTGCTTTGGAGGGGACAACTATTCAAACCAGAGCAACTTGGAACATAGTTTTAAATAAATCATAATATATTATCATTGTGTCATTAAAGAATAACTCATTCAGGGATAAATTTTTGCTAATTTGTAGGATAAAATCAATCATAGACTTCTATATTATTTATTTTAACAAATAGAAAATTGCAGTAACCTTGATAATTTCTAGATAAGAAAAACCGATCGGGTCTGGCGGCAGCCATCAGATGAGCCAAGATGGGTGCATACAAGTACACCCAAGAGCTGTGGAGGAAGAAGCAGTCTGACATGATGTGCTTTCTTCTGAGGGTCCCCTGCTGGCAATGCAGCCAGCTCTCTGCGCTCCACAGGGCTCCCCGCCCCACCCTACTGGATAAAGCACAAAGACAGGGATACAAGGCTAAGCAAGGTTGTTATATGTAGGATTCTTGTGCGCTGTGGTATTCAGAAATGCCCAGTTCCTAAGGGTGCAATCTATGGCAAGCCTGTGCATCATGGTGTTAACCAGCTAACATTTGATCAAAGCTTTCAGTCTTTAGCTGAGGAGTGAGCTGGACACCACTGTGGAGCTCTAAGAGTCTGGAATTCTTACTGGGTTGGTGAAGATTCGATGTACAATTTTTTTTTTGAGGTTACCCTCATTGATTGATCCATTCCAGAAAGCTATCAGAAAAAATCCTGACACCCAGTGGATCATGAAATCAATCCACAAGCATAGGGAGATGCGTAAGCTGACATCTGCAGGCTGGAAGAGCCGTGGCCTTGGAAAGGGCCACCACACTATTGGTGGTTTCTGCCATGCACATTGGAGAAGGTGTGATACTCTCCAGCTCCACCCTTACTGCGAATGTAAGTAATGTTTGCAAAATTCACAACGTGATAAACAATTTAGGAGGTCATGTCTGCTAAAAGATGTTATTTGTCTGTTAAACTAGTCTGCAGATTGTCTCATAAATGCTTTGTCAAATTATGAAATGCAATAATGTTCGAAGACAACAAGTGGTGGTATAGCTTGTTTCTTATAAGATAAACTTTTTTTGTCATTGCTTTATCTTATCTGGGAGTTAAATGTCAGTGTTTAAAACATGATGTCTGGTATAACAAGTGTAAAATAAATTCTTTAAAAGAAGAGTGCTGAAACTACCCTGTAGATTTGTTTGCTGCATGTGGTAAACCCTTCAGCTTTACTGGGGTGATGACAATGTTCTGGTTTACTGTCAAGTGGCTGGAGGTTTTTTGGAGTTTGTCAAACAAATTTTTTAAATTGGGTTTGCTTTGGAAATTTGTGCACCTATTGTTTCTCCGCAAGTCCCCCACATACCATCTTGGTTAACCTGAACAAAATTGCCTCAATCTCCACTTTACCACTTAAGTTAACATAGGAGATGAAAACTGCTCCTGATTCAATCCCATAGCTCCCTGAAATCTTGAGTCCTGAATTCTATAGTAGTGGTATTTACACTATATTTTGAAACTGATAGAAATTGAATGTTAAGCAAGTAAAAATTATTAACCTTAAGTTTGTAAGCTACTAATCAGTGCTTCAGTGGGAAGCTACTAAGCCAGTGGCCATTAGAAAAATACTTTTCAAGTGTGAGATTAGAAAATTGAAGTTATTTTTAAGCAAGATTCTTAAAAACCTTTAACACTAATTTGTGACCATTATGAATCCTCCAGCCAGCCATGTTAGGGAATAAATGTATACTTGGCTGCTCAAAAGTGTATATATCATTCTCAGGGCAATGAGTGTAATAAGTCATCTTGGATCTACCCATTCCTTAAGGCTCCAGGGAAAAGTCATAGTTGTGTCAATTTAAGTTAATGGTTTCTTATCTAAACTTGTACATCTACAGTTATTTTTCTCATCTCTGCTCAAACCACCCTAAAAATCCATAGTTTTTCACAAAATTAAGCCATTGTATGCTCACCTTGACTTTAAACATCCTACCACATTGTGTTGCATTTATGTTTTATGTCTGCTAGGAGACTAGGGTAATGTTCCCTAGGGTATATTTGAGTGTGAAGGAAATACAGAAGAGAAATTGTTCCGTTTTGTCATATTTTCAGTTTGATGATTTAATAGTTTGATTTCAAACTTCAATTGGTTTCTCTGAACTAGTTTTCACCTGTGTTCTCTAGGGGTTTCAAAAGGCTCAGTTAATTGATTTCCAGAAAATACTCATAGCAGGCTATGCAGACCTAAGACTTCATGAGAGCTAAGACCTAAATCACTTTCTACTCAAAAAAGAAAAAATCTTATACTATACATTCCATACATTTTGATTTTGTGTGCAGGTTATTCAACTAAAGGAATAAATATTAACAAAAAAAAAAAGAAAAGAAAAGAAACAATCAATGTGATAGTATCAGTGCCAAAGCAGTCAGAAAAATTGAATTCTCTCTTAGAGAACCAGATGTCCAACTTGTGTTTCCATAGTGTGGCAGTTGTCACGGCCACAAATCCGGGCATACACTACCGTCTTGTTAAGCAAATTAGTTTGTTTTTCAGCGAAGAAATAAAGGCCCAGGAGTACCATGTTCCCAAACCACTTAAGAGGAAACACTGGGGTGGGTGAGCGGACAGGAGAGTTCCAAGCATTTGGGAGTGCAGATTTGGAGTTTAGACTTAAGAATGGTAAGCAGGATGACTTATGCTAGGGGAAGAAAAGCAAGTGTCTACATCTCAGGGGGACAAAGGGAAGAAAACCCACGAATGGAGAAATAGGTCATCTACAACTTCAGAGAAAAACATTGTGTGCTGTGGTTCCGTGGTATAACAGTTAGCACTCTGGACTCTGAATCCAGTAATCCAAGTTCAAGTCTTGATGGAACTAAGGTTTTTGTCGACTTTTTTTTCTCCATCTCTCCACAATCCATACTGTTGATCATAAATGTCCCTGGTCCAAATTTAATTCCTAGTATTTCCAAGTCACATCTCTTGAACCTAGTATCTTTAGTCATCAACCAAAGAACAACTTAATTGTTGCTGAGCACAGTTTGCTTCTTGGATAAAAAGGGAGAAATCTGGAAAGAAAATGCACAAGGAAGTCACGGAGCCCTGCTGCAACTAGATGGAAACCAAAGTTTCCAGAGATCCGCAAACAATTGTAGAAATAGGAGATAGGCAGTCGGTAAGAAGAAAGAAACGAAATTTGGTGACAGAAAAGTCGATATGGAAATTGAGAAAAGGATTTACCCAAGTAATGGGTCTGGGAAAGAAAATTGTCCTCAGAAAAGACCTCAAAGGGATCCAAGCTTACTTTCTAAGGGCTGAGGGATAGAAGTGGCCGGGAAGATGCAACCGGCGATAGTCAATAGTTAATACACATTTATGCTGCTTCAAGTTTCCACCAGCAAGTTTTCCTTGGACAGAGAACCCAAGAAAATGCGCTGAATAGATTTCCGCCCCCCAGTTATCAGAGTTTACTCCACGTCGCCTCCACCTTTCCTAGCAAGGATTTCCTCCTGATCTGGGCCAAGACTAGCTCATGAAAAATCACCTCCCTGGATTGGGAAAGCTCGGTTACCCAGAAATTACTGGGGCAGTTAGATTTCGGAGAAAGACACAGATGAGAGGAAAGAGAGGGCGAGGTGAGAAAGCCAGGGATTTAGGCAAGAAAAAATCTAGTACTAAGGGAGGTCAGAGAAGCGAGCCCCGGGTGCAACAGAGCACCTCAGCCGCAGTGCTGCTGGAACGGAGACCGTGGAATTCTTTAAGTTCCTTTCAGTCAAACACTTTTTGAAAATATGCCTGATCACATAGTTCCTTGTGGAACGTGAATGCTGTCTGCTTCCATCTTCCCTTGCGAATCATTCTCAATTTCTATATATCTTATTATGACAGAAAGAACAATTGGAAATACTGATGTCTCCAAAGTCTTCTGTAAACAAGACACAGCCATATCTTAGTTATTCAACTAAGATTTTACATGATTTGATGGAGGAGGTGACGAATTCCTCATTTAACATTACAATCACAAAGAAAGACACACACTCAAATATACCATGGAAGGTTAGTGTTTTCGTTTTATACGCTAAGACTCATATTTTTTTTTTTTGCTTTTGTCAAAGAATGTGAATATGGTCCGAAATCCTCTGCTCGCTATCACTTTTATTTATTGATACTTTTTAAAAATTAAATTTAGATAGACTTAATGGAACTTTGTTGAAGATTCTACTTTAAATAATGCGCCCTAAGTAATAACAAAAAGCCTTTTGTAAGCCCCTGACTTATTCAAAATCACAAACTACTGGTCTTTTGTGCTGTTAATTTTCATCAACAACCCTCTTCCAAAGATAAGAAGTATTCACTGGCGATCACTGTAATTGATTGAGGGAAAATATTAACAGTTCTTTAAAAGATGAGTTTCTGCAATTCTGTTTTTCATATATAATAAATTACTTATCAAAATTGTCTACTTATGTCTATTATTGGGTGCTACCATTAAAAGTAAAGTTAATTCAAACCAGAAGAAAAATCGCTAAAACATTTAGAGATTTGTTGTCAATGGAAATAACAAAAATTCAGGTTTCAATTTATGCAGATATTTTCTGTTGCAGTATTGCATGACAGCGTCTTTGAGCATAGAAATACATAATACTGGGATAAAATTCTGTGACAGATATACAGTAGAAATATGCTTGCAAGAGGAAAAGTCTTGCAAAAATTGTCAACTGTTTAGCTTTCAGTAAAAAGGACTGTAACGCCTAACTCGAGGGGAGGGTTAAAGGACGTTGCAAGTAGAAAAGAAACAGAAGGAGAATATAGAACTTGGAGGGAATAGGGAAAAAAAAAATTCCCCAAAGCTGGAAAGCAAGTGTGGATACTGCGGAATGGTGACACTTGAGGCTGGAGATACCTGCTAATTAAGGCAGGATCATCAAATTGTGAAAGGCTATGGAGAGGAAGGTGAAAAGAACTTGTTCAGTGTGACAATTCTTTAAAATGAGTGCAAGGACCCATATCACTAAAATCAAGGACTTGTATTCCCT
>CAUYQV010166548.1:0-12159 GCA_963574575.1 Galagoides demidoff
AAAAAAAAAAAAAAAAAAAAAAATGATGTTTGCAGAAATATAAGAACTATGATACCTTTTTTCCCTAAATAAGATAGTTATTATGAATGAACATAAAGCATTTTCTTATTCTTGAAATTTTTGTTTTTATAATGTTGAATATATATAAAAATTATAGTGAAAACTACTCATAAAATATCATAGAATCCTAGAATCTCAGGATCAGAATTTAAGACCTTGAAGCCATTTACTCAGTATAATTAATGACATTTGAGTTTTTTTTGTGACATAACTGTCAAGTAGATTTCCCTGTGCAAATCACTCTAGCGATTGAGAAGATACTTTTTTTTTGAAAGAGAGCCTCACTTTGTCATTCTTGGTAGGGTGTGGTGGCATCACAGCTCACAGCAACCTAAGACTCTTGGATTTAAGCAATTCTCTTGCCTCAGTCTCCCAAGTAGCTGGAACTGCAGGCACTCATGACAACACCCAGCTATTTGTTTTTTTGTTTGTTTGTTTTTGGCCGGTGCTGGGTTTGAACCCACCACCTCCAGCATATGGGACCAGTACCCTACCCTTTTGAGCCACAGACACTGCCCCCAGCTATTTGTTTTTTAAGAGATGAGGTCTCACTTTGGCTCAGGCTGAAACCTGGTCTTGAACCTCCCTGACTGCTAGGATTACAAGGCAGAGAAGACACTGTTGAGCCACATATTCAGAGGCTTTCTTAACAAGATTTGAATCTCAGCTCTGCTACTTACCAGCTTTGTGACTTTCTGAGCATGTTTTCTTATCTGCAATATGATTTTTCATTAAATACTTTACATAGGCATTCCAAATTTTTTTTCTTTGAGACAGAGTCTTACTATATGTCACCCTTGATAGAGTTCTATGGTGTCACAGCTGATAGCAACCTCCAACTTTTGGGCTTAAGCGATTCTCTTGCCTCAGCTTCCCAAGTAGCTGGTACTACAGGCGCCTCCCACAACGTCTGGCTGTTTTTTTGGTTGTTGTAGTTGTCATCATGGTTTAGCAGGCCGGGGCCAGGTTTGAACCCACCAGCCTCAGTATATTTGGCCAGTGCCCTCACCACTGAACTACAGGTGCCAAGCCAAATTCCAAATTATTGATGACAGTTCTCATTCTTTTTATGATGAAGATATTGAATGAGCTTCCAATTCATAGGTTAGGTTAGCCCAAGCTTAGTTATATCTTTTACTACACAGGATGTAATTATACCCAAATTTATACCCTTCATAATGTGGGTAAAATCAAACTATTACCCAGATTGATCCACCCATCTCGAGCATCTAAATTAGAAGTTAAAAAATCAAAGCACCCATCAAATCATGAAGCTTATTCATCACTGAAGTTATGAAATGTGCTATAAATGTATATAATTTAAAATTATAGACCATTGACTAGGTCTGAAAACTTCATTTCTTTCTAGTCTATCTCTCCTTCTAGCCAGCTATGTGATTTTGAGCAGCTATTTGGGATAGGTCCCAAACTAAGAGAATTATCTTTGCATCAATTTTATCTCTTCAGTGTTAACCAGTGTTTTGTTTCTGATACTCTGTGATTTTAAGAATTTTATTCTGGCCTGGGTGTGGTGGCTCACACCTGTAAATCCTAGTACTCTGGAACACTAAAGTGAGTAGATCACTTGCTCAGGTGTTCGAGACCAGCCTGAGCGAGAACGAGATATAGTCTCTACTAAAAATAGAAAAACTAAGGCAGGAAGATTGCTTGAGTCCAGGAGTTTGATGTTGCTGTGAGCTATGATAATGCTATGGCTCTCTACCTCAAAAAAAAAAAAAAAAAATTGGGCTGGGCACAGTGGCTCATGCCTTTAATCCCAGTACTCTGAGAGGCTGAGGCGGGGGAGTATTGCCTGAGCTCAGGAATTCAAGACCAGCCTGAGCCAGAGTGAGACCCTGTCTCTAAAAATAGCTGGGGGTGTGGCAGACACCTGTAGTTCCAGCTACTCCAGAGGCTGAGGTAAGAGGATCACTTGAGTCTAGGAGTTTGAGGTTTCTGTGAGCTATGACAAGACAGCACTCTACCAGGGGTGACAAAGTGAGACTCAAAAAAAAAAACCCAAAAAGATATTTTGGGATTAATATGAGGGTAAAATTAGGTTACAATGTATTTGTTAGGTAAAGTCCCTGTTGTAGTTGAGTCCCACTACCAGGAGGTGTACCAGTACCCTTGTATTCTGCCCATTTATTCTTCTCTTCTCCCCCTCTCCCCAGCAGAGTCTCACTCTGGGTGGAGTGTGGGGGCGTCAACATACAGCTTACAGACACCTCATACTCCCAGGCACAGGCAGTCCTTTTGCCTCAGCCTCCCCAGTAGGTGGGACTATACATGTCTACCACAATGCCCATCTAGTTTTTCTTTTTTTCTTTTAGTCTCACTCTTGCTCAGGCTGGTCTGGAACTCCTGAGCTCAAGCAGTCCACCCACTTGGCCTCCCAGAGTGTTAGGATTACAGGCGTGAGCCACCATGCCTGGCCCTTTATTTCTTTTAAGGGCAAGATCTGTTAATGCAGGGGTCTTTGTACACTGAAATTACATGTACGTGTTTATGGGTCACTTTGGGGAAAGGGAAATGCCCTCCATTTTCAGAGAATTTCTCTGACATCTCCCACCAAAAAGAGAGGGAAAGGTTATTAAGAACCTGCTTTGATGCTGCCTTAAATTAAGTAACAACTTTTTTCTTATTTCTACCTCAAATTTTAGCACAATGGACTGGGATAAAGTAGGAATCCCCACAGATGGTGATTCACATGCCATAACCTATCCACCTGCAATTGTTGTTTATATAATTGATCCCTTTACGTATGAAAATAAAGATGAGAGCACTAACTCTTCTAACGTATGGACTTTGGGACTACTTCGATGCTTTCTAGAAATGGTCCAGACTCTTCCTCCACATATCAAGAGTACTGTTTCTGTACAGGTAAGAGTAATAAATGTTATGAGTTACATACGTATTTAGAGTTTGATGTCAGAAGTTTGAGATGTTACTTTTCTGTATTCAAATTGGTTATCTAAAAGCCAGATTCTGTTATATTGATTTTACTTTAAGTGACATTATAATGAAATATTAAGAGCTTTTTTTTTAAAGAGAGCTATTAAAGGTAAATGTTAAAATCATACCATACCACAGTAATAATGGGAAATAAAAAGATTGCATTACATACATGAAATATTTCTCCTGTAGAAAGAAATTAGTCGCAATAATTTGAAGAAATTTTAAATTCTTTATTCTAATGGTGGTATTATTATAATTACTATGTAGAAAATTCTTAAGATTTTTAAATAGTCCTTTATTTAGGATCCATTGGTTAAAATTTACTACTAAAAAGCTATCTAATGTGTAGGGAAACAGAATTCTTTAAATTATTATTTAAAGTAGGTTTTGTTTAAATTTTCCAGTAAAGTGGTTTTAGAGTTTTAGACCCACAGTTGTTTTTATTCTGTGTTGGACGGTTAATATTTATAATATTTGCCTGTATTTCTTAGATTATTCCTTGTCAATACTTGTTGCAACCTGTGAAACATGAAGATAGACAAATCTATACTCAGCATTTAAAATCCCTGGCTTTTTCGGCCTTTACCCAGTGTCGGAGACCACTTCCAACATCAACCAATGTGAAAACATTGACTGGGTTTGGTCCAGGTTTAGCCTTGGAAACTGCTCTTAAGAGTCCCGATGTGAGTATATTTTTCCTGACCAAAGTTATTGAATGACTGTACATTTTATGATTTTATGCAAAACTAAGTGAAATTCTTTGTTTACCTCTCATTTTCAATGATTTTATGAATGAGTAGATAATTACATTTTCTAAAAACATTTTTCTATGATTGTGTAGTACTGTAATTTTTTATTTTACAGAGACCAGAGTGTATTCGACTTTATACACCTCCTTTTATTCTGGCTCCAGTGAAAGACAAACAGACAGAGCTAGGAGAAACATTTGGAGAAGCTGGACAGAAATACAATGTTCTTTTTGTGGGCTACTGTTTATCACATGATCAAAGGTGGATTCTTGCATCTTGTACAGATCTGTATGGAGAACTTTTAGAAACTTGTATCATTAACATCGATGTTCCAAATAGGTACTTATATTTCCTTAAGTGTATCATTATATCATCTCATTTTTAAAAATTCATAGTATGCACACATTATGTATCATTTTTAATGACTAGAAAGCCATTTGGAAGGTTGTATTGTGAGTATCTTCTGTAGTGAATAATTTTATTTTTTATTTTTTTGTGACAGAGTCTCCAAGCTGTTGTTCTGGGTAGGGTGCCATGGTGGCATTATAGCTCACAGCAACTCCCTCCAATTCTTGGTCTGAAAAGTGATCCTCTTGCCTCTCAGTTTTTCTATTTTTAGTAGAGACAGGGTCTCACTCTTGCTCAGGCTGGTCTCGAACTTGTGAGCTCAAGCAATCCTCTCATGTTGGCTTCCGAGAAGAGTAATTATATTATACAATTAAGATAATTAAAAATAATTTTAATCTCTTTTACATGAGAATAAAACATTAAGATCCCAAAGTTTATAAAGGTTGAGGCAGTGATTTTTAGCTGAAAATGTTTGAAACATGGAATGAGAAGGCCTTCTGCAATTAGTCTACTAAAACATCTATAGAACATTTAAACTTCCCTCATGTACCATCTAAGTTAAGACCCTGAGTTCATTTACCTTACTAAAATAGTTGACTGAGGGCTGGGCACAGTGGCTCACTCATGTAATCCCAGCCCTCTGGGAGGCCGGGGCAGATGGATTGCCAGAGCTCACAAGTTAGAGACCAGGCAGAGCAAGACCCCACCTCTAAAAATAGCCAGGTGTTGTGGCAGGTGCCTAGAATCCCAAGTACTTGGGAGGTTGAGGCAAGAGAATTGCTTGAGCCCAGGAGTTGGAGGTTGCTGTGAGCTATGACACCATGGCACTCTACCAGGGGCCACAAAGTGAGATTCTGTCTCAAAAAAATAAAAATAAATAAAATAGTTGACTGAAATTTTTACCATTTAAATGTTAAGGTGTCATCTGAAAATGATGGCCTTCTTATAATTCTCCTTGGCAGTGTATATCATAGCAAGTTAATTATAATGAATATAGCAGGTAGAACACAACAGGTTAGCCTCATATTGAGTTATCACTTAATAAATCTTAATTTTAACATGTTTCAAGGTGAGTGAACACCACTCAAGAGAATCTGAAAAGCAAATCCGCGCAGTGATATTCGGTTTTAAGATTTGGGTTCTATCCTTTATTTTCTTCTTTATTATATAAAAGTTCTGGGTGGTGTCCATGGCTCAGTGGGTAGGGTGCCGGCCCCATATACCAAGAGTGGCAGATTTGAACCTGGCCCCAGCCAAACTACAACAAAAAACAGCCAGGCGTTGTGGCAGGCGCCTGTAGTCTCAGCTACTCTGAGGGCTAAGGTAGGAGAATCGTCTAAGCCCAGGAGTTGGAGGTTGCTGTGAGCTATGACTTTATAGCACTCTACCAAGGGCAATAAAGTGAGACTATTTCTAAAAAAAAAAAAAAAAGTTATTTTAAGTTTAGAAAATTGGTTATATGCAGAAATACTTGATGATTATTAGGCCTTAGTGTTGCTAGAGAAACAATATAAAAACATTAATTTTGTATTATTATTTATAAATATTTATTGACTATATTAAAAAATCTTACAATAGTGCTTCCTACCCTACATCTTTGACACAGTTTTGATTTTTTTTATATGATATTTGTGCTAATTAAGCTTTGGAAAGAATATGCTTGCTTATCTGTGAATGTTGAGGAAGAGAGTAGAAAAAGATAGTATTGCCATTTTACTGTCTTAATAAAGTAGAAGTGAGTAAATGGTTAAAAGGTACAATGATGGAGTCAGAGATCTGGGTTCAACTTTTCAACCCTGCCACTTATTGGTCATGTAATCTTGAGAAAATTATATTAGCCAACTGAGCTACAGCTTACTTATCTGTAAAATCTAGAGGATGATTTTATTTATCTCATAGCATTGTTGAGATGAAGTGAAATATTGTATATAAATTAATAAGGCACAGTGCTTTGGTACTCACATGGTAGCTACTATTGCTCAGCTACATGGTGCTTGTGTTACATACTTGCCTAATAAAGGACACATATGCAGAAAGCATACAACAATATTGCCTGGTCCTAGAAGTGTGGGATTTTGTTGGGCATTCTTCAACCTACATGTAGAGCGGGGATTGGACTGCTACAACCAATGGGCCAAATATGGTCACTTTCTGTTTGTTTAGGTATCATCTGTGGCTGCTTTCTTACTGTAGCAGCAAAGTTAAATCCCTGAAACAGAATCTTACTGACCTGTAAAACTTAAAGTATTAGCTCTTTAAAAAGAAAATTTGCAGTGACTCCTGCCTATAGTCTGAGCACTGTAGGAGCTGAGGCTGGAGGATTGCTTGAACTCAAGAGTTTGAGACCAGCCTGAGCAAGAGCAAGACCCCATCTCTACTAAAAGAAAAACTAGCTGAGTGTTGTGGTGGGTGCCTATAATCCAGCTACTCAGGAAGCTGAAGCACGAAGAAGGCTTAAACCAAGGAGTTTGAGGTTGCTATGAGCTAGGCTGATCTCCTGATACTCTTGCTTGGGGAATAGTGTGAGACTGTTTCTCCCAAAAAGTTTGCTAGTGTAGAGCATTGTTTCTAATGAATTGAAATGATTTGTGGGCACTTAAAAAAACCTAAGATTATATTATATTATGCTATATATTGAGAAAACATAAATTTGCTACCAAGCCTATGGTTTTATGTATATTTTTGTTGAGGACTTGTGTGAGGTATAAAGCATTAAAATTAAGAGACCGGTTTTTCCCAAATTTGAGCCCTCTTGAAATGTCATATAAATATTAGAAATGTTTATGACTGTCTTTTCCATATAATAGAGCTCGTCGGAAAAAAGGCTCTGCTAGAAGATTTGGGCTACAGAAACTTTGGGAGTGGTGCTTAGGACTTGTACAAATGAGTTCATTACCATGGAGAGTTGTAATTGGTCGTCTAGGAAGGATTGGTCATGGAGAATTAAAAGGTAAAATTGTGCTTTTATTATTTATATTTTTGCTTTATCTTAATTCATATGCTATTCAGACCACATCTACATATATACTGAATAAAAAGTAGAAAATGGGCTCAGCGCCCACAGCTCAGTGAGTAGGGTGCCAGCCACGTAACACTGAGGCTGGGGGGTTGAGCCCAGCCCAGGCCTGCTAAACAACGACATCTGCAACCAAAAAATAGCCGAGTGTTGTGGCGGGTGCCTGTAGTCCCAGCTACTTGGGAGGCTGAGGCAAGAGAATCGCTTAAACCCAAGAGTTTGAGGTTACTGTGAGCTGTGATGGCACAGGACTGTACCGAGGGCGACATACTAAGACTGTCTCAAAAAAAAAAAGGGGGGCAGAAAATAAAATTTTTATTTTGTTTTTAAAGAAGAACCACATATGTCTAGGTGATAAATGGCTTAATTCAAAATTTAAAATGACATTTTACTATTTTTTAATTTTAACATCAGTCAGTGTCATTACCATAATTATTTGTTGTCTTTGATTTTTTTCTACTTTTAGCTTGTTCACTTTGTCCTCTGTTCAGCAAATACTAATTGAATGTGGTATATGCTAAAGTTAGGGGGATAAAGGATATTGAGTAGCATCAACAGTATGACTTTTGGTTTGAGAATGACTTCTGTTTAAGGAATATACTAATTTAAAAATCATGTATTACCTCTTTCATGTTTTAACTTTGGTTCTACAATATATTAACAATGCTGTTACTTTGAAGATATATGTATGTATTTTTATTGATGCCCACAGATTGGAGCTGTTTGCTGAGTCGTCGAAACTTGCAGTCTCTAAGTAAAAGGCTCAAAGACATGTGTAGAATGTGTGGTATATCTGCTGCAGACTCCCCCAGCATTTTGAGTGCTTGCTTAGTAGCTATGGAACCTCAAGGCTCTTTTGTTATTATGCCAGGTTAGCTATCTTTAGTTTATATAAGATTTAATTCTTAATACACTTAAGTTTTTGAGCATTATATAAAATTTATTCTTTGTTTTTAAAAGAAAATGCCTTTCATTCTCTATTCAGATTCTGTGTCAACTGGTTCTGTATTTGGAAGAAGCACTACTCTAAACATGCAGACGTCTCAGTTAAATACCCCACAGGATACATCATGTACTCATATACTTGTGTTCCCTACTTCTGCTTCTGTGCAAGTAGCTTCAGCTACTTATACCACTGAAAATTTGGATTTAGCTTTTAATCCCAACAATGGTAGGTGAATTGTTCCTAAAAGATTTTTAAGCATTGACCATTTTGGTAGGCTGAATAATGGCCCCTGAAACATATTCATGTCCTATGCCTGAAACCTGTGAATGTTACCTCATATTACAAAAAGTGGACTTTACAGATGTGATTAAGTTAAGGATCTTGAGATGAAGAGATTATTTTAGATTATGCTGATGGGTCCTAAACAATAATAACAAGTATCCTTATAGGAGGGAGGGGGAGGGAGGTTTGACTTTATAAGGAAAAGGAGAAGATCATGCGGTGGCATCAGAGGAAAGCACATTGAGAAGATGCTGTGCCACTGACTTTGAAGATGGAGGAAAGTGCCATGAGCCAACGAATACAGTTCTCGAGGCTGGAAAAGACAAGGAAACAGATACTCCCTTAGATCCTTTAGAGGTGTGCGCCCTTGCCAACAACTTGCCTTCAGCCCAAAGAAACTAATCTTAGACTTCTGGCCTCTAGAACTGTAAGAATAAATGCGTGTTGTTTTAAGCCAAAAGTTCATGAAATTTGTTAAAACAGAAACTGGAAACTAATGCACCCACTTTTCTACTTTATTAATATCAGAACTGGTATTATGAATTATCTTATAATCTTTACATATTTATTTTTATTTATTTTGAGACAGTGTCACAGTTTGTCACTTGGGCTAGAGTGTAGTGGCATCATCATAGTTCACTGCAACATCAGAAGTCCTGAGCTCAAGTGATTCTCCTGCCTTAGCCTCCCAAGTAACTGAGACTAAAGACTGATGTATACCACCACGCCCAGCTAATTTTTCTCTTTTTTATAGGATGGGGGTTCTTGCTCTTGCTTAGGCTAGTCTCAGACTCCTCGCCTCAAGCAATCCTCCTAGCATTACAACAGGCATGAGCCACTCTCCAAATCTTTACTTATTTTAAAAGGTAATAGTTGTTCATAAAAGATTTGTATAGGTTTATGCTTATGCTTTTGAAATACCTGTATATAAACTCATTTTATGTCTCTTTATGTATCAATTTGTGCCAGGCTTGCTGGCTCACACCAGCCCTTTGGGAGGCTAAAGATTGCTTGAGGCCAGTTTAAGACCAACCTGGGCAACATAGCAAGCCTCGGTTTCTGCAGAAAAACAGAAAAATAAGCCAGGTGCAGTGGTCCACATCTGAAGTCCCAGCTACTTAGGAGGGCTGAAGCAGAAGGATCCCTTAAACCTAAGAATTTGAGGCTGTGGTAAATTATGATCTACCACTGTATTGCAGCCTGGGTAACAGAGTAAGACCCTGTCTCTAAAAACAAAATAAAATCCTGACTCACCAAAATAATAATATAAACTGCCAGAGTAGGAGGTACTTTGCACAACTTTTCTTTTGGGGGGGACAGGGTACTTTTCTAGGTGAACTTACAGATTTCTCTTTAGTAGCAGAGAAAATAAGTAATCAGTTGTTACTCTGAGCTACCTTAAAAAATGTCACATCTCTAAAATCACAAGTCTGGGTATTTTTCTCCCTCCTTTTAGTGTGTTAATATAACTTTACTGTTTTTTTAAATAAACAAAGGATAGGATATTAATCATAAATACAGTAATCCTCCCTTATTTGTGGTTTTGCTTTCTGTGGTTTCAATTAGTCATGTTTCAGTAGAATAAGATATTTTAAGAAAGTAAAAGGGAGAGGCCATATTCATATAACTTTTATTATAGTACATTGTTGTATATTTCTATTATTGTTATTAATCTCTCTGTGTAATTTATAAATTAAACTTTATTATAGGCATTTATGATTCAGAAAATATGTAGGATTTATGGAATTTGGCACTATGTAGAGTTTTAGGCATCTACTAGGGTGGAGTGTCTTGGAGCATATTCTCTGTTGACAGAAGCGGGGACTCCTATAGTCTCATTTCATTTTTTTTATTTTTTGGCCAGGGCTGGGCTTGAACCCACCACCTCCAGCATATGGGACTGGTGCCCTACCCATTTCCTATATACTGTGTTTGCTTTGTGTTAGTTTTTTTTTTTTTTTTCTTACAGAGTCTCACTTTATCACCCTCGGTAGAGTGCCATGGTGTCACAGCTCACAGCAACCTCCAACTCCTGGGCTTAGGCAATTCTCTTTCCTCAGCTTCCCGAGTAGCTGGGACTATAGGCACCCGCCACAATGCCTGGCTGCAGTTTGGCCGGGACCGGGTTTGAACCCACCACCCTTGGTATATGGGGCCAGTGCCCTACCTACTGAGCCACAGGCGCCGCCCTGCTTTGTGTTAGTTTTCTATTGCTGTAACAAAGTATTACACCAGGGGTATCCAACCTGTAGCCTGAGGGCTACATGCTGATTCCGTGAGGACGTTTTTGGCTATCTGTGGTGTTGGATATCACAGAAAGTATACACACGTTTTTATTGCTAATCTGCTTTCATGAGTGTTTGTGTATTTTATGTGTGGCCCAAGACAATTTTTATTTTTCAAATGTGCGGCTGAGAAATAAAAAGATTGGACACCCCCATTCACATTTAGTGGTTTAAAACAACATGTGTTTATTATCTTACAGTTCTGGAGATCAGAAGTCCAAAATGAGTCTCCCTGGGCTAAAGTCAAAGTGTCAGCAAGGTTGATGCCTTCTGAAGGCTCTAAGGGAAAATTTGTTTTCTTGCCTTCTAGAGGCCACCTGCAGTCTTTGGCTCATGGCCACTTCTCCATCTTAAATGCCAGCAGTGTAGTATCATAACATCCCCTTCACTAACTCTAACCCTACTGCCTCCCTCTTATTAGGACCCCTGTGATTACATTGGAACCACCCGGATAATCCAGAATAATCTCTCCATCTCAGGATCCTTAGCTTGATCATATCTGCAAAGTCCTTTATGGTAACATATTCATAGATTCCTGCAATTAGGATGTGGACATCTGGGGGGGCATTATTTAGACTACCACATACTTGTTTATGCATGATTATTTATATGGCCTTTAGCATAAGATTTGGCACTTGGTAGACACTAAGTAAATGCTGGTTAAATTAACCCATTTTCCTTAAAATTTATTCATTTAACTTTTTTGGTAAATGACTGTAGGGTATTGAAAATGGAGTATTTAATTTATTTTCTTTCTCCTGGTTTAGATGGAGCAGATGGAATGGTTATCTTTGATTTGTTAGATACAGGGGATGATCTTGACCCTGATATCATTAATATTCTTCCTGCATCTCCAACTGGGTCTCCTGTACATTCTCCAGGATCTCATTACCCCCATGGTGGTGATGTTGGCAAGGTAACTTTGTTATAAAAGTTTAGTTTATCTATAAAGTCATTCATTAACTTAGTAATGTATTAATATATGAAATAGAGCACTGTTTTTTTCTTAGAAATTATAAAGTGAAGTTAGCACACTCATGCATTTATCCCTCATAGACATCAATGCTTTGAATTGTACATTCTTAAGAGGGTCTCTAAGGCTCTGCTTTCCCTTGAATCCATATTTTCTAGATGACTTGGTATTAGTCCTCCCTTTGTAGTTTTTGTGTCACTTCATGATATCTTTTACTCAGGTATAGGATTACAGTACCTTTGAGAATTATTATATGACTTTAAGGGCTGTCATTCTCATCAGGTCTGTAACAAGGAACAGAATAGAAATACTTGGGTAGGTAGCCTGCTATGAGCAAGGCCTTGGAGACATACAAAAATGAAGCTACTCAGCTCGGCACCTGTGGCTCAATCGGCTAAGGCACCAGCCCGGGCCCACCAAACAACAATGATGGCTGCAACCAAAAAATGGCCAGGCATTGTGGCGGGCGCCTGTGGTCCCAGCTACTTGGGAGGCAGAGGCAGGAGACTCGCTTGAGCCCAGGAGTTGGAGGTTGCTATGAG
>CAUYQV010166549.1:0-21484 GCA_963574575.1 Galagoides demidoff
CTGAAGATTAGGAGAGTGATTGGTTTGTATTCTAACTCCCTCTTAAGAAGCATTCCTGAGGGAGAGAGGAAGGGGGAATGGTTGGAGGGAGGGGGATTGGAGGGATCACTTCTGAGGTTTATCTTACAAGGGTACAAGTGAATCTTTCTAAGAGTAGAATGTGAAGGTTTTAAAACAATAACTAAGAAAATGACATGAAGGCTATGTTAACCAGTTTGATGGAAGTGTTTCGGATTGTGTGCGAAAACCCCCACACTGTACCCCAGAAGTGCATTAATGTACAGAGTTACCATTCAATAAAAAAAAAGAAAGAAAAATAAAATTTTCCACCATTTGTAGGAAAAAAAAAAAAAGCATTCCTTAGCAGCCCCCATTTGAAGCCTGTCAGTCTTTCACACTTGCACATGGTGGTATGGACTAAAATAGGGGACACGTCTTCATTCTGGGTTTATTATGGAGCTCCGTTAGATTGTGAAAGTGCTGCTCTTCCTGGCATCATGGCTGCAGGAACCTTCATCTTAGATAAACAGTACTTACTTAAATATGCCTATTAAGGTAAATTTCAATAGAAAATATCTGGGAATACTAGTTTAAAAAATTCATATAGTTTAGGGGAAAACCAAACTACATGCAGAAGCAGTATGAATCCTCTCCTCCCTCCCTCCCTCCTTCTTCTCTCCTTTGCTTCTTTTCTCCCTTGCTTCCCTAATTCCTTCTCTCCTTCCCTCCCCTCTTTCTCATCCCCTCCCCTGTCTGTTAGCATATTTTCTATCTACTCTCTGTCTGTCTATCTATCTATCTATCTATCTATCTATCTATCTATAACTGATGGTGAATAAACAGAGTATTGAGTTTCCTTTTCTTTTGACAGTTCTTCAGAGAGTTTAACTAGACTGAAAAAATCTTGTCTTAATTTTACAGAAAATAGGTATAGATACCACGTTTAAAAAGAAAAACAGAAACAGGAAATTTACCAATAAAAATGACAGAAAAATTTGTTCAGAATGGTTTGGCACCTTTAGCTCAGCAGTTAGGGTGCCAGCCACATACACCAAGGCTGGTGAGTTCGAATCCAACTGGGCCAGCTAAACAACAATGACAACTACAAGCAAAAATTAGCCAGTGTTGTAGCAGGTGCCTGTAGTCCCAGCTACTTGGGAGGCTGAGGAAAAAGAATCGCTTGAGCCCAAGAGTTTGAGGTTGCTGTGAGCTGTGATGGCACAGCACTCTACTGAGGGCAACATAGTGAGACTATCTCAAAAAAAAAAAAAAAAGAATGGAGTCTTAGCAGGAAGTTTTCCTTCCAACATCTGCATAAACACATGATTGACTGATTGATTTGGTCAAAGAGCATTTATATCATATCATAAATCAAAGTGACATAATCCTATCTGCTAACATCAGAAAAGTAACAGGAAATGAGCTACTGTAAGGGGCACACTCAGCAGGCTGCCTCTTCATTCCTTCGTCCCACCCTGGGGTGCACTGATGGGTGGGGGAAGGGCACTCTGCCCCAATGTTACCAGAATTTCTTTCTTCAGTAGCTCCAGGGTCTCAGTGATTCAAAGAATGAACCCATGGACCATAGGTCAGTGCTAAGATAGGAGTTGTTAGAGAGAAAAAAGTATAGAGGAATAAAAAGTACCAGAGCTTCTGGCAGAGGGGAAGACCCAAGTGGGAAGTCTCTGCATGGGTCCTCTGTTTCGGGGTATAATGTCTTGAGAATTACAGTTAGCCAGATGTGTCATTAATGAGCATATTGATGAATGAATGAATGCAATCCTTCCAGCTGGGGGCAAAAGATCAGGGCATTCCCTTCATGAAATTCCCCAAGCCTAGGAAACCTAGGGTCCTCTGTCCAGCCTCAAATGGGGGAACCCTGTACCCCAACTTGATCTAAAAGCTTCAGCTTCCACCCCGTGTTTCAGGGTCACATGCTGATCCTCTAGCAGCGGAAGGGAAGAGGGAAAATTGAGGTAAGCCCTTAACAAGCCAGCCTTCCTGTCACGGGTGAATTTATTGTAACAGAAAACTGAGAAAGCAAAAGGAGCCTCTACATAATCTCTGAGCCACAAAGCACTGAAATTCCACACTGAGTACTGGTGATTAACATGTTTGGACTAATTTCTTCCATGTCTAATTAGCTGGGGCAGGTTTTGTAATATTTACAAGTATTAGGAAGGGCTCATCTGAAAGAGAAAGATAAACATTCCGCTCCCTTATTGCATAGAAGCCTGTTTCCTTAACATGAAGGAGAGAAAGGGAAAAATAAAATACAATTAGATTCTTTCAGCTATGGCCAACACCTTAATCCTTCCTACATTCTAAGAGGTGTTTTGCGATTCGTAGGTTATACCGGAGGAGCTACTGAAGGAACTTATTTCTGAGTGTGCTCGGTGACACCCATTCATTACTCACTAACTCCTGGAAGAAAAGTCATTCACATACCTGCCCAGCCCGTTTGCCAGGGAAAACAAGAGAGGAGCCACTTGTTTTCCAGACCTGCGTACACGGACTAATTGGGTGAGTATTAACTGCGGTTTACTTTGGTCTCTTTAAATGACTTGAATTGTTCTAGTAAGTCTAGAGCAATAAAATGATGTTCTATTTCTTTAGAGTCACCCTAGTAATTCTAAAGCAAAATAAATTAAGTGCTAAGGCAGAGATGTGGTTGTTATATAAAACTGTTGGTATTTGCATATTCAGATTGAGATCACTGCAGCAGTGTAAACTACATAACCTGACCTAATACTTTCCACTGATCTGAGATGACAGGGAGAGTGCATTTGATGGCGTTACCTTTAACAAAGATAAAACTACAAAGGTTCCTAAGCCCATTTGGAGACACGACATTCCAAGCATCAGAAAGAGAGAAGAATTTTATGTTTAAAAAGTCCAAATTCTCATATCCACTCCTATGCTTATCTGGGTCTGGACAGTCTCATCAGCGTCACCTCGTAAATATCTCAAAGCTATTTCCTCCTGTCCTTCCTGGTGCTGTCAGGTGGTTAAAGACCCTCATTGCTCTAACAGGCTCCTCACTGCATTTCCTGCCTCCAGACGGAAGTCACATGGTGTAAGTTCCCTAACTAGATCATAACTGTATACATAGACTGAGTACAATGTGATGATTTGATATATAATGTGAGTTATAATGTGGATACTAATTTCTTCCGTGTCTAACTAGCTGTGGCAGGTTTTGTGATATTTACAAGTACTAGGAAGGGCTCCTCTGAAAGAGAAAGATAAACATCTCGCTCTCTTCACGCATAGCAGCCTATTTTCTTTACATGAAGAAGAGAAAGAGAAAAATAAAATACAATTAGACTCAGCTATAGCTGAAAGAGTGATGATTAACATAATCAGTTTGATTTAAGCACTCTACATTATATATCAAATCATCGCACGGCACCCCCTAAATGTATACAGGTATGATTGAATAAAAATTAAGTTAAAAAACAAAAGAAAATCTTCAATGCTTTCTACTTTGCCCTAGCTCGGAATCTTGTCAGGATGGGTTGGCCTTACGCAGGGGCCTCTTCTGATACTGGCCTGCCTCTTGCTGATACAGCTAGTTTGATCTCAGTTCTCCTTCAGCTCCCAAGTCCTTGACACTGATTCAAAGTCCTTCCACCCAAGAGACAAACTCTTTCATATTTCTAGAGCTTTCTGCAACATCTGCTTTCACTGGCTGGAAGATGGCTTCACTTCTTACCCGTCTGGCTAACTCACCTTTCCCTTAAGGACAAAGAACAATCTGGAACAATTACCACTCACCTCTGGAAGTTTCCCTTTGTGCCTTTGCTCAACTTAGATATACCATCTTTGGTCCGATGGCACCCTGCAAAGTCTTAAGACAGCACTTAACCTCACAGTGCTCCTTATCATCCTCATCAGTTTTCTTACAAATCTTTCCAGACCATAAATTCTTGAAGATGCAGTCTATACTTACTTGTTTGCTCATGCGTGTGCCAATTAGCACAGCCCTGTGCATAGATGTTTGTTAAAAACATTCGTCATCATTCTTAGATAATGTGTTACAGTTACCAGAGGAATTGAGGGGGTACATATAATTTCTCATTTAATTATTGGAATGCATCAGAATTATAAAATGTTGATTAAAGCACAAATTTATCAGCTGCTCCCTAGAGTGTCTGATCCATTAGGGCTGGGGTAGCCCAAGAATTTCATGTCTAACAATTTCTCAGATGAGGCTTCCTTTGCTGGTCTGGGGGCCACACATTAAGCGCCACTGCCTTAGACCATCCCCTTAAAGATTAAGTGTTACTATTCCCAGTTTGCAAAGAAAATTGAAGCTCAGAGAGCAATGGCTTTGTAAAATAGGAATCTAGGACCTCTGGCCTCCTTGTCATTGTACATATGAACATTAACAAAATATTTAGTGTATTTATTCCAGTTCTTCATAAAAAGAAGTTTCACATAATATCAGATCTTGTGCTTAGGAGATGGTAAGTTGAAAATGCAAATCTTCAAATCCCATGCTCCTGTGTGGTTTTTTATTGCAATTTCCAGTTGACTTAAGCAGTCCAGCTGCACAGAATTGCAAATGTAGGAAGCACATTCCTACTTTATTTCTAATTATTACAGCACAGTAGAAATAACTTCAATTGCTTAAGGAGGAACAATGACAAAGTGTCTTCTGTTTCCCCTTTGTGCCAACAGGTGAGTGGTGTGATGTGGTAGCTGAACTGATACAAACAAAATTAAAAAAAAAAAAAAACTCCTGAAATTGGTGTTGTGAGATATTTCTTCTGCGTTTTTCCCCAGCTGCTATGAAGTAATATGTCCCAGGAGTTGAAGGAGGGAAAAAGAAAAACAAAAAAAAGGCAAAATAACAAGGAAACTAAGTAACTCACAATCTGGGCGACTGAAAATGGACTGTACGTCAACAGACTCTAGTCTGGGTTCAAGATGAAGAGGGTGACGGCGTTATATTTTGGCTGCAAAGTGCAGTCCTAGAAAGAAATAGGTTTTTGAAATTTTTCTTCTCTCTTCACATGAAGTTAGAAAGAATTTTCCTTTACAACATATATTCTTGGTTCCATAAAACCTGTTTCCTCTCTGGCATACATGAAAACACACAAACCCACCAACATGGAATTGAAGAAAACTAGAATGGATGAGTAATGGATTGCTGGGATGTAGAAGGGATTTCCACCATCACAGTATCTACAAAGGCAAGGCTGAGGACCTGGTGGGCTGGGAGACCCGCTTTGACTTTTGGTAACAAGAGTCTTATGGTACTGGAGACCCATCCTCCAATGACTTTCCATTCAATGGAGGGAAAAAGTATAAACTCTGAACTCTTTAGTTCATGAGTAATTATCGAGCACCTTCTATTTGCTAGGCCTTGCTCTAGGTCCTAGGCATCATAGCTTTCTGGTCCCTGAGACAGGTCATGTTGCTTCTGAAACATACTCAGCTCACTCTTACCTTAGGGACTTAATGTTTGCTGTTTACCATGATCAATGGCCTCCACCCAAACCCTGGAATATCTTGCACATTCATAGAATTGCGGTCTTAGGTAAATTATCTCCTCTCAGAGAAGCCTTACACCACTGCCATCATCTGCTCCCCATCCCTTCCTAATATTGGCTCACCTTGACTTCCTTCACTGCATTGGTCACTACCCAAAAGTCACGCACACACGCACACATGCACAGATATATATCCACATGCACATAGAGTGTATATATGTTTATACACTTAGAATAGACTAGTGAGATAATATTTATCTATTATGTGTATATACAAACACATATGTTTTATATTAAACCACAAAAATAGAAACCTGAAACCCTGAATGACTGACTTCAGAGATAATATAAGTCATAAAAGTAACATAGGATTTCAAAATCCAGAGTAGATCAATGATCTGTATGATATTGAAAAAGGCATAACACATGCTTCAGCTATGATATTCCGCTATTTTGTTCTTTTAAAGTTCCAAGAAAAGGCAATTCTCATAATCTAAGTGCTGCTTCAGGAAAACGAATAAACCAATATTTGCCTGATAAGAGAAACTCAAAAAGTTTATGTACTGAAGAAAACCTAAGCACCGTGTCATTTATGGAGGCCAAAATTCTAAATAAATAACTGCAATCTGAATACAAGAGAGTGTTATGCTCTGGCATTTGGCAAAAACTGCTTCTTCCTTCAGTAGAAATTTTAATCCATAAGGAGAAAGCAAATCAATTTGTATAAGAAGCAGAGAGCCTTGGGGGAGAGAAGGAAAAAGACAGTAGAAAATTTCTTGTCCCGCATTATCGACAGACTACACCTCCAGTAATATTTCTACCTCGAATCACTACACTGAGCCATTGTCTTAAGCTCTTGTAAATAATCCTTGAGTAATAATCAAAACTATTTTGTTAGTATTGAAGACTCTCCTAAGATATTTTCCGCACTTGATCAATACACTGGGGGACTTCCTCAAATTTTTGAAGAAAAGATAATTCCCAGGTTATGTGTACTCTGCACAAAACAATGAAGGTCATCAAATAGGTTTCATACGGTTGCCCATCTCTGCTGCATCGATCACAGGCAAAATCATAGATTGATCTTAATGATTTGGAAAATCCCAAAATAATACAGTAAAAGAATCTCCAGTTAAGGAGGCTAAAGAGGAGACAGTAATACTGTTCATATATATCCACACATTTTGAGAAAAGAAAAATCTGTATCAAAGTTTTAACACTAAAGTCACACTTGACTTCTGCAATTATTAGAGATATAAAATACAATATGTAAGGTAAGAAACATTATTGGTATACATTACAAATTAGTACAGTTTCTTTTTTTTTCGTTCTTAAAATGTGTATTGCAGGCTAGGTGCGGTGACTCACACCTATAATCCTAGCACTCTGGGAGGCCAAGAAGGATTCTTTGAGCTCTGGAGTTTGACACCACCCTGATTAAGACCAAGAACCGGCATCTATTAAAAATAGAAAAATTATCCAGGCGTGGTAGGGGGAGGCTGAGGCAGAAGGATCTTTTTAACCTAGGAGACTGAGGTTGCTGTGAGCGAGGCTGACACCATGGCACTCTAGCCTGGGCAAGAATGAGACTGTATTAAAAAAAAAAGTGTCTACATTATTTTGGCACCCTCTGTATACGTAATACCTCTAGTTCAGAGGAATTAAATTGATCATATGTCTTTGTTGTTCGATTACTCCAGAAATCTTAAAACCTCAACCCCTTGGGCAAAATGAAGACTGATCACCTTTCATTCTGGGGAAGATGGGGCTACAGAGGCCAGCTGGAGGGGGTGCGGAGATGGAATTGCAGGGATACGCCAAAGATGATGTGGCTAGCAATGGAAGAAAAATGATTCTGTTGGAGCCATTTCCTGTTGTAAAAAGCTCATAAATTTTAAGAACAACAGGTCATTTGCCACTTGGCCTGAGGATACTCTGGGCGGATAGGGTGAGAGAAAACTGGGTAGAAAAATAAAGTCAGAGCAAGAGATGATATAAAATAAAATAAATGAAAATTATCTTCCTTTTAGGTTTAACAACTTCAATAACAATAAATCCTGATATCAGGTGATTTTGCCCCATCCCATCTACAGGGCACCAGGCATTTCTTATTAAATTAAAAATGTATAGACTTTTAATTATTTCCTGTGCACTCTACCACCTTTGCCAAGAAACAAATATAATTTTTGGAGAATACACAGACATGCAGCATGTATTGGTTGAGTTGACAGGGCTAAATACTTAGCTGTTTTTGTAGCATGCTGTTATTTACATATATAGCATTTTACAAACACAGGTTGGTACAAAATAATAACATCTATGCCTGCATTTTATTCACATCACATTTTTATATGAAATAAAAGGATTTTTGAAAGCTTAGACTTAAAAATATTTGTTCAAGGAACTGTCATATTGTATGTTTCGTAGCGTATGGCCACACTCCTTATGCTAAAACATCTGTAAACAATTATTGTGTTGTTTTGAAATAAAGATGTTAGATTTGACTCATTTGTTCAAAAATATTGGTTAAGGGCTTGGTGCTCCTCCCGCAGTTTGAGGTCGCTGTACAAAAGGAGTCTTTGACCTCATGGAGTTTATATTTCATTGGGGGGAGGATGTGTCTCTGTGGGGAAAAACAATAGCAAAAACTTGTGCAACTATATTTATGATGAAACCAGAGAGATTGCAGTGGCACTTACTAAAGGATGAATTTCAGACAGTGAATATGAACAACTCTTTCAAGTTTTGTCATGAGATGGAATATAAGTGGGTACATGAGAGGATTGTCTAGCTCTTATTTTAAGGTTGGAGATACAAGAGTACGTTCGTTGATAATTAAGTAGACCATTTAGTAGAGAGGCTGGGCTCTGATAAAGGTAGCAATGGAGTAGATGAGATACCTAAGAAGAGGAAAAGGAGTAGATTCCAGAGACTGTGAGGGAAAAGTCTTGGGAGAAAATTTGGAACAGGACAACCGGTGAAGGCTACTTTATGGCTTGGGTGCTACAAATAACTTGGGAGGCCAGGCGCAGTGGCTCACACCTGTAATTCTAGCACTCTGAGATGTTGAGGCAGGTGGATTGCTTGAGTTCTGGCTCTTGTCTCTACTAAAAATAGAAAAACTAGCCATGCATTATGGCAGGTGCCTATAAGTGCAGCTACTGAGGAGGCTGAAGAAAGAGGATCACTTGAGCCCAAGAAATTGAGGTTGCTGTGAGCTATGATGATGTCACAACACTCTACTCAGGGTGAGAGAGTTAAGACTCTGTCTCAAAAAAAAAAAATACATATATAAAATAAAATAAAGCAAAGTAAAATAAAATAATAAAATAAAAGGAGTTAGTTCTTTTGTAATGAATCTCCTCCAAAAAATTAAGAGTAATTGGCAGAGATGGTGCTGTGGGGTGGTCAGATTGAGGGGAACGGGAGAAAGCATCATTTGGAATGATTTTTAATTCTCAGAGAGCCCTCAAGCTAGAAACCTGCAGTTCATTTGTAATATAAAACCAAGCCATTCTCCTAAAAATGTACAATATAAAAACGGGAAGTATGGGGAACGGGGACGGTGGTGCCACATGCCTGTTTGAGGTTATAACTCTGTGTGCAGTGGGGGGCTTTTCACTATGTTTATATGTCCATTCAGGTATTTCATGCATCTTTTTCAAAAATTCAAGTTGTACTAGATGCCTTAAATTCCAAAGACAAGTAACTTCAATTTCATTAACTGTTTCTTCTAGTGTGACCTCCGTTTTGTTATCCGTAATATACACAAGTGGGGTTCTTTGATTTAACTCTCACTTTATTGTCATAGCTAAAAATGTCTTTGTATTATGGAACCAGCAGCTTCTTACCAACTTACCATATCCTCGCACCCTCCTGCCACTACTTAATATAATCAAAGTTGTATTTAGTGTTTATGATATTACTACATAAACATTATTGTTCATTGCTGAGTTAAGAGCATATGAAGATTAACTATCCATGTACTTTCCTATTTGTTTTTTTCTGGAGTTAATGATCAAGTTTATTTGCATTTGCTGAGTTAGCCACGCTTTGTGGTTAGTTCCTAAACTCTGCACAACTTCTCAATACTATTTTCTACTAGGTTAAAATATCAGCTCAACTGCTAGCACCCTTTTTCTTTTGGAAAAGGGAACTTATGAAAGAAAATTTTTGGAAGGGGACAACCAAAGCCCTCTCTGTCCCTTTGTGCCAACCTAGGCTACATGCTTCTGAGGTCTCCTCCTCAAGAACTTCTCTCCAAAGTCAGCCCGGTGTGGTTCCAGACTCCATATCTTCCTCTTCCCCAGTTTTCTCCCTCATTGCTGGGGTAGAATTAACTACTATAGGAAGTTAACATTTAGAGACCATTTGTCTAAAAATAACATGATGGTGGTCAATGTTTAGCTTGGTTGACATTGGGATTCAGGTTCAAAAATTATGTAACCTCATAAATCAGACATTGTCTTTCAGCTATCTCTATTATTTTCTAGCTTCTAGGTTATAGCAGTTCTCTGATTATTCATGAATATTTATGTGTGAACAGTTATGCTACTTCTCAGGAACCTTCATCAATCTGGAGAAATTTCTTGAATTATTTATTTTACCATTCTCTCCCTATTCTATTTTCTTTGTTTGCTATTCCTGGAATTTGTACTATTTTGATATTAAACATTCTGAACTAATTCTTAAATTTTCTTATCCCCATCCCCCATATTTCCCATGTCATTACATTGTACATTTTTAGGAGAATGGCTTGATTTTATATTACAATACTTTTATCAATGTTTAAGTTTCTTGAGTATTATATTTTAATTTCCCAAAGCTCCTTCCTCTTCCTCTAGTTATTTCTTTTTCACAGACTTCGGGGTACAATATATTTTCTAACTCTCTGAGAATATAGACTTAAACATTTTTCTTTAGATGTTTATATTATTTCTATTTCATTTGGGTTCTACTTCTTTACCTGAATCTGTTTATTATTATTAGTAGTAGTTTTATCTGTCTTTTTAAAACATTTTTCTTTAGATGTTTATATTATTTCTATTTCATTTGGGTTCTATTTCTTTACCTGAATCTGTTGATTATAAGTAGTTTTATCTGTCTTTTTTATTAGTTTTATCTGGCTTTCCCTCCATATTTGGTTATTTTTGGCATTTTGGGAATACTTGTACGTAAAGCTAAAAAGATTATCACTGTGCTTTGGTATTGGCTGGACTGGTTGGCTGATGATGAACATTCTAGGCAACCCAGCTACTTGGTGGATGCCCTATTATAAAATTTTTAGGTCTTCATTCTGGTGCATTTAAGACTTTACTGAGGGAGACTTACATCTTCCACTTTGTGGTGGCCATGGCAGTTTGGCATGGGGAAACACAAGATTCACTGCTGGTGTCCTGGGAGCCAAGAAGGGAAGGAGAATATTCCCAACAAGCAATACATAGATGCTGTGGTCTGAATGTTGGAAGCCCCCCAAATTAGTGGTTAAAATCCATACTACCAATTTGATGGCATATAGAGGTGAGGCCTTTGGAAGGTGATAAGATCATCATGGGGGAGCCATCAAGAACGGGGTTAGTGGCTCTTATGAAAGAGAACCCAGATGACTGCCTTGCTCCTTCCACCATGTGAGGCTACCATGAGGAGGTGCCACCTATGAGCCAGGAAATGTTCTCAACAAGAGTCAAATCTGCTGACACCTTGATCTTGGACTTCCCGGCTTCAGCAACTGTGAGAAGTAAGTTTCTGTATTTTATAAGCTACTTAATCTGTGGTATTTTGTTACGGCAGTCTGAATGGACTAAAAAATCAGAGAAGCACTTCCTGGCTACCCTCTGGGGAAAATGTTGTTACTGAAATCAAAATCTGCAGCACAATTTCCCTAGAAAATAGATCTCTTGAATTGAGAGGCAGTGAGGTGGGGGGCCCTCATAGCATGAAGTTTGGGTTTGGATATCTAAAAACACCTTATGTTCCATCAGTGAATTATTGACAGATTATTAGTGAATGATAAACAGTCTATCAATGGATTGTTGACTATCAACAGATTGTTGACTATCAATGGATTATTGACTGTCAGTGGATTATTGACAATCAATGGATTGTTGATAGTCTATCAATAGATTATTTTTTCCAATTTAGTGTTCCATTCTGCTACAGAGGGGCTCTAAATGTTTGGCTTCCTAATTTATCTGTCCAGTGAATGCACCTGTCTGTCATGGGTTGCTTCTGCAGGGGCTCAGATTTCATCTCTACCGAGATAAGTTACTCCTCCATCTAGATCTTATCTTCTGAATTGTTATCACCTTTTCTGTCCTTTGTTATCTCTTCTTCATTGCACTAATCCTGTAGATTTATATGACTTTTATTCTTTTGTGTTATTGTTTTGGTGGTCTCAAGGGAGAGGTGATAAGTGCTTATTCTCTCACCTACCTACCAACTTTTATAATTTTCTTCCACTACTTTTAGCTGCTCTACTATATTCACAGAAAAGACAGGGAGTTGGACTGATTCAGAAGTGGAGTTTTCCCTGATAAGTATAGTTCAGAGAGAAAGGCAAAAGGGAATTGACAATGTTACCAAGAGAATATAATTTTAATAATGAACCTGAAAAACAAAAAAAAAATGAACATGAAATTTAATTTTTCTAAGAATGGAAGCAAATGTAGATGAGGAAGATGAAAAATATGAAAATTGGATTAGGAATGTGAATGAGAATAGAAAATCTTAAAATGGAGGGACTCAATAGATTACATTGCCTAGAAAATGGGCACTCTAGTCAGAAACAGTGATGTCTGAAATCAAAATAATTTCGCTGTAGAAGGTGACAATGTCTAGGACATGACCCAAAGAATGAAGAAATCTGCAAGTATAAAGGAAAAGTCAATTATGGGTGAGCCAGAGAATTGAAAGGATCAAGAGTATTTTGGAAGATACACTCATGCATGCCTGGAAATGAATTCAGCTAAAAGCTAAAATTCAATAGATGTGGGAAGGTGGACATCAGAAATAATGAGGACTAGGAAACAGGGGAGTCAGATAGTGTATGCTTCACAGAAGCTAGAAGCTTTTAAAGAAGAAGGAAGACAAAAGTTTAAGAGGAACCCGTGAAGGATTAGGAGGGTACCCATCAACCTCCTTGGTTTGAATCTCACCATTTGACTTAGGAAAGCTTAACCAACCTCCACAGATAGGGCTGTAGTGGAAGCACTGTCCTCAAGGGACTGGCTCTTTCTGATATGGCAAGGAGTTAAAGGAAACCAATTATAGAAGATGTTTATGCTGTGGAAAACTTTGTTGACCACAGGAACTGGAGAACCAGGGCATACAAGGTAAGAATCTGGGAAAAGGAGAAAGGAAGTGGCTTTTTTAGGTTAGCAACTGAATTCTACAAAATGGGATTGAAAGTCCCTAGTGGTCATTGATGATTTGGAGAGCAAAAGCATAAAGAAGTGAAAGTTTAAGCTGAAACCAGGACTGTCTAAGTTTGGGTAGAATTTCAGAGCAGCTGCTGCATTGGTAGTGTGGGATGATGTGATGTTTCGGGGGAGGAACGTGAGGGGGTTCTGAGTACATCACCCTAAATTGTGCCACTCTGGAATAAGGATCATTTGAGGTACATAGAATGAACTCTGGACCCTATGGCTCTCTATAGGGGAGAATATAAATTCCCCCTTTGAAATTTATTCTCTCTTCCAGCTTTCTGCACCAGGAAGGGGAGAACGACCTTATCTCTGGAGGCTGGCTGGTACTGAAAATGAGTTTACAAAACCTTACTAACTTGCCTTTATCTACCTATATTTTCTTCCCCACAATTTGCTCCCCCAGAGTCTCAAAGTCCTTCTCTTTTGCCTTGTCACTTCTATACAAATGTATCATTCTTTGTTAAGATGCCACGGAAGCCCATGTTTTAACCACCCTTTGAGTTATTCAGCACCGAGTTCTGCCACGTGTATGCAAACTTAATAAACTGCTATTTGTTTTTGTCTTGTTCATCCATCTCATGTCAATGGTGAGTTTAATTTGCAGAGCTCTAGTCAATGAAGGATAGAGGCAGGAGTACTGTCCTGCCTTACAAAGAGAATAAATAAATCCATCCTCATCAGGGCCTCATTATCAACCAGGACATTTGGTAATTGGCCTTTGACTTAACTCAAAGATGTTTGATGGTCAGTGAACAGTATTATTTAAAAATAATTTTTAATGAAATCCAAAAATGGTCATATAAAGAATTCAAAAAGAACTCCAAGGGTATACAAACAGTATGATACTACTTTTCTAAGTATATAAATGTGATTTTGGTTAATTCTGAGATGGGGGTTTTAAACTGGATATGTTTCCGAATTTTCAAATTGTTTATAATAAACATATTCAAATATTCCTTTTCAATACAGAAGGAAATACAAAACACAAAATTTTAAAATACATTGCAACAGCAAGACTTGAATCTTTTTCTTTTACTTAGATGTGGGCTTGTTTCTTTTTAAATAAATAATTCTGGGAAAGCTTTAGATTAACAGTTAAGTTTGATTGTGAGATAAACAAACACTATGTCATTTTCATCTTAAAACTGAATCAACACTGCAAACCAGTGATTTACAAAATGGAGCCATCACTAGAATTACTGGGGGAAAAACAAAAATAAACAACCGAGATCTCAGGGCCTCATCGAAGAATTACTGAATCCAAAATTCCTAGAGTGGGTGACCAATCTGATAATTAGAACGATCTGGAATGACTGTGACAAAGCAATGCAAAGCAAGCCATATTTAATTAGATCTAATTAATCATTACATTAACAGTCTAAATGAGCAGGCCCATGGAACTAGTCACCATGTTTCTTTTTTTTTTTTTTAATTTAAAACTAGCGTTTTAGATGGAAGAAAGGCATTCCAGCTAATTACAAGAAAAATCCCTAAACCAAATATGAGAGTCACTTACTAGAAGACTCTGAAAGGTTGAGAAAAGGCCGTAAATTGGCTAGGGACCTCAGGAACTTAGGAAACACATGCAGATGAGTTTTATCCCTGTTTTTATTCATTTGTTTGCTTTGAGGTCACCTCTTATCTCCCCTTTCCTGGGCAGCAGAAAAGATCACAGCCCAGAAACGTCTATGTGGGCAGTCAGTAAAAGTTTCTCCCAAAGCCTGCAGCACTCTCTAGCCACAAAACCCTAGTGAACAGTAACCCACCAGAACAGAAGCCTTTTAGCTATATCTACCTATTGACTAGGCCAACGCCAGAGGAAAACCAACCCCTGCTATTTATTTCCCTACCTCAAAAAGTGAATTCTTCTGAAATGCTCCGACAGTAGTTCACTCCTTTCACAGACTGAGGGCTTGAGAGCTGTCAGTTGAGGGCTGAGGGAGCTCTGTGGGAGCCTGGGAGAGCCCTTCCTGGGGAACGGGGTCCTGCTGACTCTTCTGTGAGCCCACTGAATATCCTGCTCTAGGGCCACTCAGCTCAGCCATGGGTACATTCTTCTACAAAGAACTACGAAGGGGGGACTCTTCTCTTGAAGCTTTTACCTTGACTGTTTCCAGGGCAACACCATTACCTCCTCAACCCACTTACCTACAGATTAAGGGTGATCATGGAGAGTTTTCAGAATTTTTTTTGTGACTCGTTGTCTTTACCCTAATTGCTCCTGTGACGGAAGTGGCATGGGTGATAGGAAAAGCCATGCC
Source organism: Galagoides demidoff (assembly GCA_963574575.1). Lineage (NCBI taxonomy): Eukaryota > Metazoa > Chordata > Mammalia > Primates > Galagidae > Galagoides > Galagoides demidoff. The sequence goes on from CAUYQV010166549.1 coordinate 15,184, forward strand.
TTGGGTAACCACAACCAGAAATCATGTTTTACTAAGGTGTACACAGGACTACACAAAAACACAAGCAGACAGAAGTTCTACAAGTGGACTTTTCTCTGTCCTTGACTAATTGGATGACTTTGAGTAAATCCTTCACACTCTCAGTACCTTTGTGTGTGCACACCACTGTGTATCCTTTACATTTCAGAAGTGCTATGACTACATAACGGTTTCAAGAACAGAAAACTATTTTAAATTCTTCCAAAAGAATGACTGTACATACACTCAATAATAACGCTCAATTTTGTACAGTAAGCAAACAGCGAGTTTTAACTGGTGTGCTCTTTCAGAGTTTAAGTTAGGTAGAGCCTCAATGAATACTTTTATCTAAATGGTCCTTCAGCACTTCCTTACCGGCCTTGATGTTCCTGTATGTATTTCGCTTCAAAGAATATGTTATTCAAAATGTATTCAATTACAAATACCCTATAATGGAACAGTGCCTAGTCAACAGTAGAAATACACAAGAAAGCCCTGTCCAACTAATGCTTTTCTTGCCTTGACTGAGAACAGCACAAAATCTTTTAACATTAAAAGAGCCTGATTGTATTGACAGGTGCTACATTTTTAATATTAAAGAAACGAAAGAATGTTTTAGGGGCAGTATTGTATGTTGAAAATGGATTCAAAAATCTCCATTTTCTAATCTGAAGCCCCCTCTTTTGTCTATCTTGGTGCCAGCCACTGTTTAATAGAATCATCACTTTTGTCCATAGCCGGTGAAGCTGTTTTCCTTGGCGTACTTTTTCTCTGTGATTGCATTTTTTGTAACTTTCAGTCTGTCATTTGTTTTTCTTTTGGCCAAAGAAAAGTCGTTAAGGGTGTAAGGAATGATGACGTTGAAGGAACCAGAGTATTTACCACCTCTTCCCAAGTGGAAATATAACAGGGTCACATCAGGGGAAATTCAGTTAAACAAGCCAATCAAATCGCAAACCTGTTCTTGAAAGAGCTATGATAAATGGTGGCTAATTAGGCTTCTCTTTGATGAAAATAGAAGGAAGGGGGACAAAACCTTTTAGAATTAGTGTCGCTGATATTTTGATAGCCTGCTATTTTGTTTGATTGGATGCTTATGGGAGAAAATATTCAATGCTTTAAGTGATTGCAATTGCTCTGGACACTAAGCAAATCCAATTGAAATAAAACAGAACTACTTTGCACATGGAGAAAGGTGAAAGTAGTTTATCAACCAATTTGGGCATTTTAAGACGATACCTGACTTTGGTACATAATGACCTGAATAATAATACCCGAATTCTGTGAGTTCCCACCATGCTGTCCTTCCACTTCCATGACACTTGTCCAGTACACATAATGACCTGTTAAAATATGTTTTCTCTCCTAGCCTCCAAGACCCATGAAGGCAGCAGGGATGTTTGTCTTGCCACTGATTTTTCTGCAGCTTGCCATAGAAAGCACTTTGTGGTCATTCCCTAGACATATTTTGAATTCAGTTGTTTTGAATGTTATAACTTCTCATGTGGATATATATAACCTGGAACGTAACCCAGAAAATGAAGAGAATTTAGGACTGATATTTCACCTGTTGCCAGGGACTGGGAGAAATTTCTTCAAATCATAAAAGAGGTAGGTTAAAAAAAAAATACCCAAGATTTGACATAGTGTCTGTATAATCAGACTTTACGTCTAAGTTCAGAGTCTGTGCCTAATGGCACAAAAAGTCATTTTGTGACTGCAAGGTGTGTTTTTACCTCTATGACCTTTTTGGTGGGGGGATCCCCAGAAACCAATATGGCGCAAAAATACCCAAGACACAGGGTGACTTGTGTGATTGAGCGCTCAGATCTAGAGTCATTGTGGGTGGGAATGGAGTTTGGGAGAAATCCTGAGACTCGCTGAGGCTGTACTTTGTGTCTTATAAAATTCAGCATCTGTTATCTACCAATTCAATGAATCAGAGGACAGAAAAACAGGGAGAGGGGATCCTCTACCTTAGTTGACTATGGAGCTGAAAATGGGACATTCATCACTGGATTGGAGATGGGGCTTCGATTCGCCAGGCAGAAATGAAATAGGGACATGGTTATTATATACTCTATTTATTGACCTTAGTCTATACAGCAAAAGAGGAAAATAAAATATGGAACTTTAACAATTATATGACAAAGAGATGAAAAGTTTCAAGGAACATTATCCTGAAAATCTAGGTGGGAGGTAATGAATATAGAAATAGGGTTTCAAAAAATTACTGCTTGAAGAAGAGAATAACCATGAGCATCTCATCCTATGCTTAGAAGATAATTACTTAAGGTTCTTATGCTTCAGTTTCCTTATCCATAAAATACATAAAAACTACATAAGACCTACTTCTTAGGGCTGTAAGTCTTAACACATTTAATGCATGCAAGTGCTTAGAATCGTGCCTGGTACATATTAAACATTCTATGAATATTTGCTATTATTATCATAAACAAATATTTTATTAAGCTCCTCGTGTATGCAGTGTACCCTTCTAATTAATAGAAATATGAAAGCTAAAGCAACTGAGATGCTGATAAAAATTTGATCAGATAACTGGTAAATACCAAAAGACTGAAATAGCTCGGAAAGAGCTCCCTGTCCTAAAATAACCCCCTTTGCTAAAGAGCAAAAAGTAGGAAAATACACTGACTCGTCATTTTTATGGTCAGTTTGGTAAACAAGAAACTTTCTACGTTGCCAATTAAAATACAAGATAACCAACCGTTTATCTTCCAAAGTAAATGCTTGGCTCGATTGATTTTTCATTCCTTTTTTAACAAAAAAAAAAAAAAAAGAGAGAGAGAGAGAGAATTGTTTTGAATGGCACCCTGCCAAATAAATATATGACTAGTTTCAGAGATAAACCATGAAGAGAAACCTGGAGTGTTTTTTCAACTATGGCCAATGAGAGGTCGCGTTAAGTACCATGGCAGGTAAATAGAGAGAGAATGAACATTCTCATGAAAGAGAATGGTCTTCTGGTCCAAGTCCCTGCCCTCCACCCTTGTTTACATGTAAGACCAAGGAAGTGAATTAACTGTGTTGAAATGACCCAGCATCCTTTAGAGCCCAGTATAGAGCTCTCTCTAATATCCCAAACTCGCTGTGTTTTAATTGCTCTTCGCTTGGAAATGGAATACAAATAGAAGATTTCAGTGACCTAATTCTCACCAAGGCTCATTACACTCCTGCATCTCAGAGTTAACAGCGTTTGTGATGTCTGCTCTGTCAGGTTCTGCTGTGAGCTGGCGAGAATATCAATAATTTATGTAAAAGAGCCTTGAAAACGGACTGTACACAGCTAAGAGAGCGTTATTGCTTTATGCACATGAAGTCTGACAATGAAGTTCATGAACTCATCCTAGGAAAAGTGCTACGTACCTTATTGCTAAATATTATTATGGTCATCTTTGAGGTACCCCCCTTGGGAAGCTGTGCACTGATGCCAGCACCTAGTCCACCCTTCAAAGCAATTTTGGAACTCTTTTCCAGGAATGGCCAGCAGGGCTGTCATCGTATTAAGCCTGACAGTTAAATTTGTGAACCCATTGACCTCATTGCTGAATGGCACTATGGTCACCAGATGGTTAAGAGGAGAGTACTTGGAAGGTAATTCACTGTCTTTGCAGTCATTTTTTGACTGGATTTGCCAGACGCCAGGTGCAAAGGCTCCTGATGTGGACATCTGGAGTAGAACGTTATTGGGTTCTCCTGGGGGAAGCTACTCTGAACTCTGTATTCTAAAGAATGAGAAAACCAAAATCCCAAGGATTGGGTAGGGGTATTGTTAGGATGCGGCCAAAGGGAATTAATTTAATAAAGAAGACAAATCCAACTAGTGTAAAGGCCAGCTCAGTCGACAAAGCAACAGCTGAAGACAGGTCAGAGGGAGAAAGGACCAGATTAAATTGAATGAGGGATTGGTGGGGTGGGCCGGGGTATGGCCAGGATACCAAAATATCAAGGGTGAAAGAATGAAAAGCTTATGAGAGGAGGAGGATCATGGGTGTGATGTACAGATTGGAAAAACTGGGGGATGGAATGAAACAAGGACACAAAAACATCACTAACCATTTTGGCAGAATATTATTTAACCTGCATCTATATTTGGTAGAGTGCATTGAAGCGACTTTGCTCTCACGTTTTTCAAATTTTTAAGAAATCCAGATTGATAGACAGCTCACAATAAAACTGCAAGTGTTTGTAAGCAGAATGGAGAAAGCCACCGGAGCAAGAGAGTGAGGATGCCATAAAGAGGAAAGTCCCAAAGGGAAAGGCTTCATGAAAACAAGGTTAATAGGATCACTGGACAATCTGATGGACAGATGTAATGAATAAATTGTCTGCTATCAAATCATCACTCTACTCAGGAAGTAGCCACATAGCTTGGAAACACTCTCAGAATGCATAACTTCTCCCGATCTGGGAAGTTTTATACAGTTTCATGGAAGCTACAGATAAACAAATATGCAGAGCAGAGGTTAATTTGGGTTAGACAGGAAAAAAAAAGTCTACGTTGTGAAATATTGCCAGGGTTTCCTGGACCACCACAGCAAAAGGAAAACTGAGGCTGCCCAAGGGCACTTTGCCCAGATTAACTGGCCCTTAAAATTATTTTAAATTATATATTTAAGAAAGGAAAATATTTATTTATGGAATTAGCAAATTGGAATCTTAAGTGAATGTGTCTTCTTGTTTTCATTAAACATTAATTATAAGAACCATAGATTGGCTATTGCGGATAATACCAAGTAAAGCATTCTGAGATAACTGATCTTTCATGGAAAGTTTTTCAAATATGAGATTGTAAGTGTGTAATTAAACACAGACTGGCCTGAACTGTCTACACATCTCAAGAGGTATTAAGATCCACGTGTGTGGATCAAGATATCAGATCCTCTGCTTTTTGTTAAGCTCTGTATAATGGTAGAGCTTTTTCTTAGTGGCCATCCATGGAAATAACTACAACAGTTTTGAGAATTGAGCCCTTATTATATCGTTGGCAATGTATTAAGTGTTTTATCAATATTAACCCATTTAATCTTGACACCTACACTCTCAGGTGGGTTCTACTACTGTTTACAGCTTATACACGAGAATATTGAAGAGTATGTAATTAACATGCCCAGCTCACAAGCTGATGGCCTCAGTGTCAGATACCAACTCAGACATTCTGACCCCAAATTCCGTGCACTCATTCAAGATACTCTACTTCCTGAAATCAATTAAGTAAGGGGTGGCCTCCTAGTGGAACCAAAGGATGTGGAAATTGGGAGAGGGTACATCAGAGGTGTGGTAATAAGACTTTCAACTAGAGTAACAGCCTACCTTAAAAAATGAGTCTTCATCCAACTGGTATTTTTTTCAGCAATGAGTATGTCATAAGTCTAGATATAGCTCATGAAGCAGTTTATTGTATCTTACTCATGTCTAACTAGAATAATGGTAGATTAGAATCTGGTGGTCTTATCCTCCCAGATATACAATTCCCTCAGATCTCCAGGCTCCTGGACACCAACTGTCAATATTCACAAATCACCAATAATCACCAAGAAGAAAGTATGGTCCAGGCGCTATAATGTGGCGAAATCAGAACCAGGAATAGTCCCTAAAATCACTTCTCCCTTCCTGCCATTCAGCCACCCACTGAGCAAACTCCTAGAAACAGACCCTTCTCCCAAAACTTACTGTAAAAACTTTAACAGACTTCAATTTGCATTTCATTTAAAAAATTAATTTTATCAGAAGACTGTGAGATAACAATAACAACCCAAAAAACTGTGTCCCTTTCTTTCTGATCTTAAATTCAGTTTTCTGTAACTTTTGCAGCAGATTCGCATTTTTTGTGATTCTTATCCCACGGAACAGGGCAAAATATTGACCAACGGCACCATGTTTATTAGTCTCTAAAATGAGTCTCCATGGAGCTGGAACATATTCTTAGCAAAGTAGCTCAAGAAGGGAAGAAAAAGTATCCAATGTACTCAGCCCAACTATGAAACTAATTTATAGCTTTCATATGAAAGCTATAGCCCTATTATAGCCCAAGAATATGGGTACAGGGGAGAGGGAGGGTGATTGGTGGGACCACACCTATGGTCCATCCTACAAAGGTACATGTGAATCTTTCTAAATGTAGAATATAAATGTCTTAACACAATAACAAAGAAAATGCTACGAAGGCTATGTTAACCAGTTTGGTGAAAATATTTCAAATTATATATAAAACCAGCACACTGTACCCCATGACTGCATTAATGTACACAGCTATGATTTA
>CAUYQV010166550.1:0-18369 GCA_963574575.1 Galagoides demidoff
GTCCCAGCTACTTGGGAGGCGGAGGCAGGAGACTCGCTTGAGCCCAGGAGTTGGAGGTTGCTATGAGCTGTGATGCCATGGCACTCTACCCAGGGGGATAGCTTGAGGCTCCGTCTCAAAAACAAACAAACAAACAAAAAAAGTGACAGGGCGTGGATAACTTTTCTATTTGTCTAAGTCTAATCTTAGACGCAACACGAATGGAGAAATGAAAAAATGGATATGAAAGAATACTGTATGTAAATACTATAAAACATATAGAGTCAGGCTCCCTCTTTTAAGTGGAATGGTCTTGAGCTACGCTTCATTGCATCTTGCAAGGTTCTTTGTGTACTCTAAAGCTTGATGACTGTTGAACATACTTACAGTACAATAATGTTACATATTGTAGCAGATATGAGCTGCCCACTGACTACTTAAAATAGCTGCAATAACAATTGCTTTTTAGATCAAATTAGAGTAAACAGATAAGTATCGAGTATCTATTGCAGTATTATACAAGACATGGATGCCAAGCCTTTGAATTAGTTTGCCAGAGCTGCCATAAGCTGTAACAAACTGCCATGACTCGGGGCTTATAGCAACACGAATTTCTTGTCTCACCATTCTGGAGGCTTGAAGTCCAAAATCAAGGTGTTGGCAGGGCTATGCTCCCTCTGAAACCCGCCACAGGGGTCCTTTCACATCTCTCTGCAACTTCTGGTGATCTGCCAGCCCCCTTTGGCCTTCCCAGGCGGGGGCTCTCCGCTGCAGCTCCCACCGCTGCCTCCTTGTGCTGCAGCGTTTTCCCTCATGCCTTCTGTCTGCACATAAGCCCTCTAATTATAAGGACCCTATCCCAGTATGACCTCATCTTAAGTAAACTAATTATATCTGCAATGACACTATTTCCAAATAAGGCCACATTGCAAGGGGCTGGGTGATTAGGACTTCAACATACCATATTATGCGGGGACACAGTTTAATCAGGGACAGCCTTTCTTTGGGTTCTTGTAGATGAAGGTGAGAGAAAGATTGTGAAAGCTGAAGATGCTGAAGTCTTCTGCCTCCCTTGCACTGACCTGCCTGAGTCCCACTGCTGAGAGAGGTGGGAGGTTAGTCTCAGCACTCACTCTGAGGCCCACAGCTCAGACCAGTTACCAGAAGTTTCAATTTCTGCTCCCTTAGAGGAGCTTACAAAGCACCTCTGCTCCAAGTGGACCCCCCACCTTGGCTGGCGCTTCGCTTGCCTCACCTTCACCCACTGTCCCAACACCCTGTACTTGACAGAATGAGCTGCAAGCTTGAGTTAAAGGAAAGAGAAATGTATTAAGGATCAAATGACCTTCCCCCCTGTCAGATCACGAACTACAAGCCAGGCAGCCTTTGTTTGGCTTCTTGTGCTATTGCACTTCCTGTGCCCCTTGCTGTCCTCCCACGTCCCATCGGCTCCCTCCTCTGCTGTCCTTTCAGAGGGACAAGTGCCTGCAGGTGGAATTGCTCTGGAAGTAATCCCAATGCTCTCAAATTGCTTCAGAAGTTCCTTTTGAATCTGACACCTGTTGGCCCATAAACCTATTAAGTCTATTCACTGAGGACCAGATTTTACCTCTTGGTTCAGACATCCCTCTACTGAGAGCCTTCTCTGCCTTTCATGTGGGCAGGATTTGAACTTTTGCTTGTGTTCTCTCTGCATTAATACACGGTCCTCCCAAACTTTGCTTTGACATTTCATGCTATTTTCACTCATTTATAAGCAGCCTGTTTTGGTTCTTTCCCAAATGCCCCCTTTTCAGAGGCCAAGGAACTTTATCCTGATTTCTAAAGAGGCAGTGAAAAGTTTTATTTTTAATTGGGCTGAAAAGGTCATAGAAATGCAAAGCAGTAACTCATACATGTATGTATGGTTTTTAGGGCAGGTCATCTTTCTTTCTTCCTTTTTTTTTTTGGCATGATGACTATGTAAGCCCAAGTGATCCTTCTGCTAATATTCATTCCCCACTCCACTCCTTGTTGTATGTTTAATAACCAAGGAAATTTTCTGTAGATTTTATGCTAGTAAAGAATCCTTGCCTTGGGCCAGGCATAGGGGTTTATGTCTGTATTCTCAGCACTCTGGGAGGCCAACATAGGAGGATCACTGGAGCTTAGGAGTCTAAGACTAACCCAAGCAAGAGTGAGACCCTATCTCCCCCCACCCACCGTCTCTCTACTAAAATAGAAAATCTAGCCAGGCACTGTGGCTTGAACCCAGGAGCTTGAGGTTGCTATGAGGTAGCATGATGCCATGGCACACTAGCCTGGGCAACAGAGTAAGACTCTATTCCCCTCCCCCCCAAAATTCTTGACTTTATATTAATATGGTTAATATTAATGGGATTTTTTTTTTTTAGCCCTGACATTTTTGTTGGGATTGGGAAAAATTGTTTTCAGATTATTTCCCTGGCTGAGTTTTAGATATGTAAATAGTGAGAGGTTTTGTTGTTTTACTCAGCTACACTTAAGTTATTTTTTTGTTGACTTCAGGCCCCAGAGAGGGCTGGCTGAAAAAGAGGGAGAAGGCAGGAGGGGAGGGCCAGTCCCACATTTCCTGACCCTTGAAACAGCAAGGGGTTTCAGGAAGGTGGAAAAGAGAAAGTAAGAGGAACATTATAATTCAGTTAAAACTGCGACCTTCTGTCCAGTTGGGAGGATGTCATTGCCTAATGTTTTTTCAGCCTGGCTCAAAGAGGAGTTAGCAGGGGTGCATGAGGAGGAACTATCCTGCTCCTTTTCAGAAGTCACCTTGTAAAATCTTTCCCAAAAGGAACGTGCCCACTCATAAATCACTGGAGTCCGCTTCACATCACACCTTCAGTTCTAGAATTTCTGCATGGATGAGGGGCTAAGTTACATTGAAGTTACTCTTGGGGTGGGAGGGACTTTGCAACCCCCTGAATTAAGAGGTTGGATTTTAGAAAACGACAGGGTTATTTCTCAGTTCACAGGTGCATTTAAGTTTTTTTTTTTATCCTTGATCCTTCCTCTTTTCACTCCTTATCACATACTTGAGGCATTCTAGGGACAAAATTTAAGGGTGTGCTGAAAAGGCACAGCAATCTAGAGAAATAATGCGAAATTTATTTTAATGAAAGTTTTTTAAAAAGTCAGATTAACAAACTAAGAGCAGCTGCTAACTGCCAGCTTTTGCAAATAAAGTTTCCACCCACGGGATTTGGGTGAGAGGAGACAGGGTCGATCAAGTTTAGGAGGGAATCCTGCATTTTTTTTTTTTTTTTTGTAGAGACAGTCTCACTTTATCGCCCCTCGGTGGAGTGCCATGGCATCACACAGCTCACAGCAACCTCCAACTCCCCTGTGCTTATACAATTCTCTAGCCTTAGCTTCCCGAGTAGCTGGGACTAGAGGCGCCCACCAAAATGCCCGGCTTTTTTTTTTTTTTCTTTTTTGGTTGGAGTTCGGGGCCAGGTTTGAACCCGCCACCCTCGGTATATGGGGCCGGCGCCCTATTCACTGAGCCACAGGCACCGCCCGGGAATCCTGCATTTTAAAATGTGACATTTAGCATTAATTTTTAGTTTGAAATTTCACTGAAATATTTTTCTTGATTATTGAGGTTTTTGTTTTGTGAATCCACATTTTTTGCAGTTGAGACGGGTACCCCTATTCTGGTCCAGTAAAAATACATAGGATTCAAGAAATAACTATCCACCTTCCTCAACCACAACTCGCATAGGAACTAGGCTGTTCCTCACTGTGCTGCAGGTACACAACCCCCCACTGCCAAGTCTCCATAAAGTGTCCAGTGAGTTTTCAGCCCCTGCACCATGTGCAGTCGAAGTGCCTAGACCACGTCTGCCTTCGCACTTCTGCGCAGTTATCCACATTTCACCGACCACGAGCCTTCCAGAACTGCGTGGGAAGGCCTTTTAGCAGTCTTCCGCACCTTCGCTCCGTTCTCTGCGCCAGGACGGATAACAGACACGCCTGCCCGGGTCGTCAGGGCCGCAGCCCCGTCCCACGCCCGGTCCCTCGCGCTGTCCTTTCGCTCCATCCTTGTGCTGGGCATCGTGTGGTCGTGTCTGCATGCTCCACCGAGTCCGCCGGCGCGAGAAAGGGCTCACGCCGCTCCCCAGTTCATACCACAGTGGAAGAGGAAGCGCGAAAAAGCTTCCTGAGCAGCAGTGCGCAAGCGCATCGGCTCTTTGGGCTTTCCCCGGCGCGTTCCCGGTGGGGCACATGGTGCTCTGCTGTGGGCAGACAGCTGGGGTCGCTGCAGTGAGAGGGCGGGAGCTGGGTGGGGGTCGCTCGAGAGAGCGACCTGCAGGCCCGGTAGCTGTCCTAGGGTGAGGCCCATGTTGGCGTCATGGACTGGGATGGGGTGGGCGCCGGACCGATAAGCCGGGTGACAGCGTGGGAGGGGCGGGCGCCACCGCGTCCACGCCCTCCGCTCGGGGCCGGGCCGGGAGGGTCCTCGGCTCTGTGCGCACGGGGCCGGAGGGCTGAGGCGCGCAGGTCGGACGCGGCGCCATGCGCGGTCCCCCTGCCTGGCCACTGCGGCTACTCGCGCCGCGGGCCCGGGCCGCCTGCGTGTGGGCCCCGGTCGTCGGCGCCCCCAGGTCCCTGCCGCTGCTGGTCGGTCCGGGGCCGGGGTTCCTCGGGGGCCTTGGGGCTGCAAGCCGTTGGAAGAGCGGATGTCGGGGCGGGGATCTTGGCGGCGCGGGCGTTACGCGGTTCCTGGGGCTGTGGGCTCGCGGTGCCAACACCTGCAACTGCGGAGCGTTCGGCCGGCCGGGCGCTCTGCGGCTCCCGCGCGCCGTGCTCCCTGGATGTCCCGCAGCCGCTACCCGGGCGGGAGGCGAGGCCTGGCGGCGCGGGCCGGCGGTGGCTCCCGGGGACGACAGGCGGCTGCACCCCGCGGCGGCCCGGCTCTCGGAGACCCGGAAGCTCCTGCAGCTGGCCTACCCCGAGCGCCGCAGGCTAGCAGGTGAGGACTCCTCCCACCGCGCGCCTGGGCTGCTGGGCCTGCGGAGAAGGACACTGTCGGGCGGCGGAGAGCCTGTCCCTGCAGCCTCCTCGGGCCACGCATAATCCCGGAGGAGGGACGGGATGGCTTTCTTGGGAACTTCTGCCCCAGAGTGCTGGTCAGGGAGCTCGCCTCAGAATGGCGATGTCAGGATTTTAGGTTAGCTGGGGGAGTGGTTGGAAGAAAAAACATTTGATGTTTTTTCTGTTGATGACAATTCGTACTCTTGGTCCAGGAGCTCATTGTTGGAATCTTTGCGTCTGTTTTGCCGGCAACTCAGTGGGTGCAGTGTTTCGGTGTTGGTAGCATTCTCAGGATGAGGTGGAGGGTATTTTTCCTTTAAAAAAATTTTAGGCCCCCAAATACCTATTTTGTTAGTATGCATTTACACTGTTTTAAAGCCACATTTGCTTTAGGCAAGTTTATCAAGCAGTGAGCAGCATGTTTAGGACCAGGCAAACAAGCCGAGGTGCTGTGGACTCTGGAAGCAGAACTACTGCGCCACTCTACCCGGAGCAGCCAGCGATCTGTGAACTGCAGACGCTCTGACTGTAGATCATCACCCAACTAAATCATAATGGAGTAATTTTTAAAAGCAATCCAAACGCGTATTTTTAGAAACAGAATCCAAATAAAACAACTTTCTATAGTTCCTCATTTTTAGCTGTAATTGGAGGAATGTTTCAGTGTGAGTGCCTTATAAAATTTTGAGATTTCTCTAAATTTCCTTCTACAAAAATGTGTGGAGTTCTCATTCTTTGCTGGGCCTCAGATTATCCTGAAGAAAGATAGATGGTCCCTGCTCCTGTCAGGGCTTCTGGCTTAGTGGAGAGAAATGTCAACGAACTAGTCACACAACTACAAATAAACTTGCGGCTTCAGAGGGGGTTTTGGAAGAGGGTCCAAAACCTTCTCTGGAGGGTTGCTGTTAGGTGCAACATCAGAAACAAGAATTCTCAGTTTTGAGTCTGTTGCTGTAGAAAGGATCTTCCTAGTGATTTGGGACTTAGAGTAGGACTGCCAGGTGGAGAGCAACCAGGATGGCAGTGTTTCTTCTACCACTGATTATGGAAGCTTGGGGGAATTCTTGGTACCATTGAGGTATAAAGAGTATTATTTCATTGTTCAGTGAAATATCTTTCTGTTTTTGTTTTTTAAAGAGACAGGGTTTTGCTTTGTGGCTCAGGCTGGTCTTGAACTCCTGGCCTCAAGCAATTCTCCTATCTCAGCCTCCCAAAGTTGCTAATATTACAGATGTGAGCCACCATGCCCAGCTGAGTGTAGATTTTGATATAAAAGATCTTTTCTTCACTTTTTCTCTTTTAAAAGTGGAGACTAGGAGCTGTCTCTGGACTGTGAGCTGTGTCTGATTGATCTTTCTGCCTCCAGTTCTTAGCATATTTGTGGCACAGAGCAAGGATTCAGATTCCTTAAGGAAACAAGGAGCCCCCCTCTCAGCCTAGAACTTTGAGAGACCCACCCTCGCCTCTGGAGGATGTGTCCACCACTCCTGTGCATGACTCAGGAGGCGTGAGGAAATCTACTTTTGTTTCTGAAATGTTGTATGTCAAGGAAGTTGTTCAGGTGTCAGGTTTTGTTGGTCCCTGCGTTGTCTCAGTCCTGCCTGTCCTCCATCGTCCATGTACCTTCCTATCCTGTCAGCACAGGCTCTGCCGTGCTGGTAGGTTGTGGAGACAAGTCTGTCTCACTGTGTTGCCCAGGCTCATGTTCACCTCCTGGATTCAAGCAGTCCTCCCACTTTCCCAGTAGCCGAGAAGACAGGTGTGTGCCACTGCCTCAGGTTTGTACCACCTTTTAAGAAGAGGAGCTATTTTGTTCTGCTACTTTGAAAAATTAATTATGAGTATATAATTTGAGGAAATAAGCCTGGGGTTGGCACAGATAATAAATGTATGTTATGAATAAATCTGATGAAATATGATTATATGTATTAAAGTCGATGTAGATGTTGGCATCTGTGGGATTAAGAGAGGGTGGGAGGTAATTTATTTACTTATTTTTTTGAAACAGTCTCACTGGTTAGAGTACTGTGGCATCACAGTTCACAACAACCTCAAACTCTTGGGTTCAAGTGATTCTCTTACTTCAGCCTCCCAAGTAGCTGGGACTACAGGCGCCTGCCATAACTCCCGGGCTGTTTTTTGTTAGTCATTGTTGTTTAGATGGCCCAGGCTTGGTTCAAACCCGCCGCTTTCAGTGTATGTGGCTGGCGCTGTAACCACTGTGCTACAAGCGCTAAGCTGAGGTAATTTATTTTTAATTTGTTTTTATTATCTTAAGAGCAGCCTCAAGTGTTGGTGCATCACTCTGAAATGCCAGAGGTAAAGAATAGTGTTGTGTGTGTGTAAGAGCATTTAAATCAAGAGACCAAAAGAAGAGTTGAAGAGAAGAAATTCCAGTCTTAACTTTTAATTTTTAGAAAAACAAGTACAAGAATCCTTTTTCAAAAACACAGCTTTTCATTTGAATAATAATCCTTCCATCTGTCTTCTTCAATAGTTTCTTAAGTATGCCCCTGTTTAAACCGTGTCCTGAAAACTTTGATAAGTTATTGGTACCAGAAGTTTTAAGTACAGAGTCTACCACTTGGAATGCTTGAGCCAAGAGCGGCCTTCACATTATTTCCATTTTTCCTGAAGGAACTGCTGTCATTCCCTTGCCGGGTTCTCACTTTGGATAGGAATTTGCAGCTATCTTCCTGTAGGTGTGGCCTACAAAGTTTCCCTAGAGTCCTTTTTCACTGATAACTCTTTGTCTTATCACTTTGAACAGAAGGAATCTTTTGAAAAGATGCAGAAGGAACAGAAGGTGGACTGGTGGGATAAGTAGCACTTCATGGAACCTTCTGGCTGTGCCTGGCAGATAGAGGTGGTAACGCTCTTGCTGAGTTAAGGGCAGGGTCTTACAAGTGGGCCTAAGTAGATTAGAGGAGGTTCTTTGTGTGGTAGGTCTCAGCCCCAGGGCACATGCCTTCCCACTCTTCCTGGCAGTGCACACCTGCCCCACATCCCCTGGTGTTCCCCGAAGAACTCAGAGGGCTCCTCTCCCTTCAAATACTGCTAAGGGCCCTTTGTGGATTGAGGTCAAGACTGCTCTTAGACCCCAAAGCCAGCAGCCTTAGCTGAGTCTGTAGTTCTACTTTATGGATGTAGACCATGAGATGACTGTGGGGAATAGTGGTAACATTACTTGGTGCAGTGGGCAAGACGGGAACCAGGAGTCTTGAGAGTGGCTGTGTCATGGAGCCCACTCAAGACAGGGGTCTGCACGCAGAAGTGCTTGTTTCAGAGAAAACATGAGCATTCTGCAAGTGTGCTGTGAGGTGTGGCTGGATGGAGTTTGCCATGGTGTAAAGTGCACATCAGATTCCAAAAAGCCAGTAGGGAAAAAAATCTAAAGTATCTTATTAATGTTTTATTGATTATTTTATTGAATGTTGATTACATGTGGATAATATTTTAGATGTACTGGGTCAAACAAAACGTTACTAAAACTAATTTGACCACTCTGGAGGCTGAGGTGGGTGGATTGCCTGAGCCCACAGGTTCCAGACCAGCCTAAGCCAGAGCAGCACCTCATTTCTAAAATTAGCCAGGCGTTGTGGCAAGCACCTGTAGTCCCACCTGCTTGGGAGGCTAAGACAAGAGAATTACTTGAACCCAAGAGCTATGATGCCACAGCACTCTACTGAGGGCTACAAAGTGAGATTCTGTCTCTAAAAAAAACCCCTGATTTTACCTATTTTTTCTTAATATGGCAACTAGAAATTTTTTTTTCTCATATAGATGTCACGAGCTAGTTGTAAATTGCACAGGTGGATCCCATCACAGTGTGCTGAGCAGTTGAGCCCTGGTTCGGGGGCAGGTAACGCTAACTCTGCAGGGCTTGCTGCCGTTGTGTGTGGAGGAAGTCTGGCCTTCCACCAGACAGATGGCAGCCTGGGTCTCCTGAGCCTGAGGAGTGTCTGGAGCCTCAGTCTCTTTCTCTCTCCTCGTCTGTCAGCCCCTCATATGCTCACTTCCTTCCCTGTCTGCCTCAGATGCTGGGTCCCCTTACTCAGCTGCCATCTTCCACACGCCCCATTCCTGTGCTTCCTGCCATACCCACCTGCATCCATGGAAATGTCTTTCAGATTCCCCCTAACCCAACATGTCTAAAAACCCAGTTACCTTCTTCCCTGAAGCTGCCTCTACTCTGTCCCTTGATTCAGCCCGGGGGGACTGCTGTGTGAACCCCTTGGGCCAGGTAAGAAACCCAGGTCACTCTCATGGTAGCAGCAGTAATATAGATAATGCTTTTATTTCTTATATTTCTTATTTACTTGGTATAGAGTGCTATGCCAGGTGCTTTACATATGTGTCTGGTTTACTCCTTACGATAGATCCTGGAGGGAGGTAATGTTCTTATGGCCATTTTACAGATAGAAACTGAGGCAGAGAGAGGTAAAGTGACTCATGCAAGGTCACACAGCCAAATAAATGGTGTAGCTAGGGTTCTGATAGACCGAACTTCAGAGCTGGCCCTCCTAATCTGCTGCCTAAATCTGACCAGTCATCACATCCAGCATCTAAGAATGAGAGTTGGATTCTTTTTTTTTTTTTTTTTTTGAGACGGAGCCTCAAGCTATCCCCCTGGGTAGAGTGCCATGGCATCACAGCTCATAGCAACCTCCAACTCCTGGGCTCAAGCGAGGCTCCTGCCTCTGCCTCCCAAGTAGCTGGGACCACGGGCACCCGCCACAATGCCCGGCCATTTTTTGGTTGTAGCCATCATTGTTGTTTGGCGGGCCCGGGCTAGGGATTCGAACCCGCCACCTTAGGTGTACATGGCTGGCGCCTTAGCCGATTGAGCCACAGGCGCCGAGCCGAGAGTTGGATTCTTAAAAATATCTGCCTATAATCCCAGCACTCTGGGAGGCCCAGGTGGGTGGACTGCCCTGAGCTTATAGGTTTCAGACCAGCTGAGTAAGAGTGAGACCTCGACTCTAAAAATAGCTGGGGGTTTGGGGGGGCATGTGCTGTCATAGCTACTCGGGAGGCTGAGGCAAGAGAATCTTTTGAGCCCAGAATGTGGTTCTGCATTTTGTGAGGTTGGAGGTTGCTGTGAGCTATGATGCCCTAGCACTCTACCGAGGGTGACAAAGTAAAACTCTGTCTCAAAAAAAAAAAAAAAAATTCTAATCCAGTCCAGACATAGTAGCTCACACCTTAATCCCAGCACTTTGGGAGACCAAAGCAGAAGAATTGGCTGAGGCGCCAGGAGTTTGAGACCATCCTGGATAACGTAGTGAGACTATCTCTACCAAAAAAAAAAACAGAAAAAGTAGCTGAATGCAGCGTGGTGGTATGTTCCTGTAGTCCCAGCTACTCAGGAGGCTGAGGCAGGAGGATCGCTTGAGCCCAGGAGTTGAAGGCTGCACTGAACAATGCTTGTCCTACTCCATTCCATGTCTGGGTGACAGAGTGATGTCCTGTATCAAAAGAAAAAGGAAAAAAAATCTCCAATCCCTGTTACTGTCCTTTATCCTTCTGTTCCCAACCTTGTTCACTCCAGGTACCAGAACAGCTTTCTGTCTCCCTACCTGCAGT
This sequence comes from Galagoides demidoff, assembly GCA_963574575.1. NCBI lineage: Eukaryota > Metazoa > Chordata > Mammalia > Primates > Galagidae > Galagoides > Galagoides demidoff. Next base: position 10,615 of record CAUYQV010166550.1, read on the forward strand.
TGTGCTGGCCTTTTTGCTCTGCAGCCAGAGTTGGTCATTTAAAAACACAAATCTGTCAGTTCCAACAGAAAAGACTTTTAAGCCTGCCTTACCACAAAGTCCTTATTCTGTTTTATAATCTGGAAACTTTATTTCTCAGCACTGCTTCCTGTGTGCCTACATGGTCTCTGCCCCCACTGTTGTCTTGCCAGCCTTTCTGCTCCCTGGCCTGCCCTGACCCTGATGCGGCCTGTGCTGCTTCTCTGCTTGAAGTGTGGCAAGATAAAGACAGGCTTTGTCTCAGAATGTGCTTCTGCATTTTGTGAACTGGGAGACCTTGGGCAGGTTCCTTCATCTCTCTGTGCTTCAGTTTCCTGTCTGAAAAACAAGGAAAATGTGAGGATTGCTGGGAGGATATCAAATGCTTCAGATGGTAGTGGGAACTTATCGTAAGTGTTGCCTTTTTAGTCCTTGAGTGACAGTGGGGGAGAGCTGTACCTATTACCGTCCTAAGTTCAGCACTTAGCAGGTGGAAGGCACACTGTACAGCTTCTTCTGCCCACCCCCAAACCTCTGTCCTCTTCCCATGAGCTAAATATCCCCCAAAGCCTTTATACCAGCAATCTGCATATTAGGGTTTTTGTTCCTGTTTCTTATCTTTTGAATACCACGATTCAGTGCAATAAGGGTCATGTGGCTGAAGACATCTGCCGAGATGGATAACAGTACAAGTTACAGGCAAGGGCGGGGACAAGCTGGATGCTGAACCCCGGAGAAAAGAGGGAAGAGGGTTTCAGAAGAGCTGCACTTCATCTGTGTCTTGAGTTTGGTGTGGAGTCTGAAATAATTTTATGGGGCAAGTCTAAGTTATTCCTTACTGTCAGAAGATAAGGATTTGTAATAAAATCTTGATTAACAAGATTCCAGCTAACCAAAAACTGAAGAAATATTTTTCTTTTTTAACATTGAAATTAGACGGAGAAGCAAATAGCAATAAAACAGCTGATATATATATACACACATATATATATATTTTTTAATTTTTAAATAGTAAAACTGTGCGGAGGGTATCCTGGAATGAGTTAGGATTCAGCTGAGTTCCTTCCTCTTCGTAGTCAGCACCCTTACTGTGTAAGAACTCGACTCAGAATCAGAATCATGGGGCATTTCATTCCAGACAAGCAGATTCTTACTGTGGAATCCTAACTCTGATTCAGGAAACTAGAGGAGGAAGGGAGCATATCACATCTCACAAGGCTGGAGAAGTGAACTGATGAAGGACAAAACCAGGATTTTCTGCTGAATCCCAAGTTTGCCAGGGTAGCACCTTCTGGAGCTGCCCATTCATCGTGGCTAAGCTGTGCAGAACCACCCGTTAGGTACTCTCCTGCCCTGCAGACTTTCAGTCCTGCTTGGAGCATGGTGCTTTGCAACAAGGCCCCAGTCCTTATATCAAAGTGAGACGGCCATTGGCCAGGTTTATATTACTTTGTTGAATTGTGGCTATGGGTTTTTAAGCCAGGCATATGGACTTTCCAAGCTGCCAGATCCTACTCCGGCTATTGGAGAACTTTGGTTGGATGGACTTTCCAGGATCCTTTGCAAAGTTGAAATTATTCATTTACCCGTTCAGCAATCCTGACAGGCACCTGAGTTCCTATGTGCCTGTCACTATAGGCAAGCAGTGATGCATTAGACCCCAATCAGTTATGCCTTAATGGAGAGATGAGATAGATAATAACAATAAACAGATGAAATACTGAGAATGCTGGGGAGTGGGAGGGACAGGCATCATGGGGCATCTGTATTTTAAGGGAGGTTATCAGAGCAGGCCTTTTGGGGAGGGAGTATTAGAACAAGAAAGGGATAAGAGCGATTGTTCAAAATGTCCCCCCCCTTAAAAGGCTCACTTTTCTCCTAGAGTTCTGCCTGTCACCCATCAGCTGTCCAGTGGCATTGAGTTTATTCTGCACCCTTTGGTAATTTTATAAAAGCAGTACCTGTACTAAAGTGTCAGAACTAGCCACACCACAAAGAGAGAGAAGCATTTGCTGTTTGTAGAGTATGAGGCACTTCTGTCTCCTTGGGCTCACTCTGTGGTGTGCCCACCTGGGAGCCTTGCCACAGACCAGGAGTCCTCAGACTTTAAACAGGGGGCCAGTTCACTGTCCCTCAGACCGTTGGAGGGCTGGACTGTGGGCCCTGGGACGAGTTGGCTGCTAAGCAGGACAGGCAGCGGTGGCAAAAACACCCAGCGGGTCGGATAAATATCATTAGCGGGCTGCAGTCTGAGGATGCCTACCATAGACTCGGGTACTGGGGCACCAGCCAGGTTCCTAGTAGGTCTCTCACAGGTACTATACACACATAGTTCCAGTGTCAGAAGGCACCATTGGGAAGGAAGCCTCCCTCTCACCCTACCCCCCAGTCACTGAATGCCATCTGAGAAGGAACTTGTGATACCTGTTTGTTATGAATCTTCCAGAGATGTTCTGTGCTTATATAAACTTGAAAAACCATCAAGAGGGCTGGGCACCGCAGCTCATGCCTATGGAGGCTAAGGCAGGAAGATATTTTGAGGCCAGGAGTTTGAGACGAGCCTAAGCCCCATCTCTACAAAAAGTAGAAAAACTAGCTGAGCATGGTGGGACACACGTGTAGTCCCAGCTACTTGGGAGGCTGAGGCACATGGATTCCTTAAACCTAGGAGTTTGAGGTTGCAGTGAGTTATGATGACACCACTGCACTCTAGCCAGAATGAGGAGTAAGGCTTTGTCTCAATTAAAAAAGAGAATGGTGTGTACCTTTTATGAATGCAGTTATCTGGATGAGTTATTTCTAATTGGGTTTCTTAATATTTTTCTTTCTGATAAGACTCCCTTTGTTCTTTACACGATCATTTATACATATTTATTTTCATATCATGCTGGTATTCCCCAAAGCAGTAATACTAAGGAACATATTACATGTGTAACAGATCCCTGAAACTGCTTTCTGAAGGCTATTCAGAGTGTTCTGAAATGCTTGATGTCATCAGGGCTTTACTTGAGGGCTGTGTACAGGTAGATGCCAGGGTAACACTGTGCAGTGTGAGGGGAAACACAACCTCAGCTGAGCACCAAGATCCAGAGGCAGGAGGGCGGCCAGAACTGGTGATCACTCGCTTCATCCCATCTGTACGTCCCCTGCACCACTTGGTCCTTCCGGGAGTAGGGGGTCCAGCAGGGAGAGGAGGGAAGTGCGAGCAACCAAAATGGATGGGCACACTCTGAAAACAGTCATGGGGGGAAGCCCCCTGGGTTAGCACCGTGAGTATATAAGCATGCGCTGATGTTTTCCAGCTGCCGTTGGATTTTTGGCCCTATCCAGTGTCATCACCATGTCCGCCCCTTTCTTCTTGGGGAAGATCATTGATGTCATCTATACCAATCCCACTGTAGACTACAGTGGCAATCTGACCCACCTCTGTCTTGGGCTCAGCGGTCTGTTTCTGTGTGGTGCTGCTGCCAATGCCGTCCGTGTCTACCTCATGCAAACTTCAGGTAAAGGTCTCTGGGGGAGTGAGCCATCCTGGAGAAGACAGGGGAAGCCTTTGGTCTTGTTTAGATCTCGGGGTCCATGTGCTCTAGGCCACAGTCTCCCTTTTCCCAGCATCCCATCCAGTAGGGACAGCTCCCGGCGTCTGCCAGATGCCGGAGTTACAGGTTGTTTGACCCCAAGCACTCTTCTCAACTCTTGTTTTCCATAGCTGGAGCTGAGCAGTTATGCAGGTGGCTATATATGTCTTATGGGAATCTTGAGAGCAAAGCCCTTGGCCATGAGGCGGGACTTCCAAGCCTTCTTCAGGGAGCTTCTGAAACTCATTCACCTGCTCCATGCTGTGTCTCCCCTTGGGCAGTAGCTGGGACAGCCACTTCTGGAACACCACCTGGGAGTCCGTTGCTCCCCAGTTAGCTAATAAAATACTCTGTAGATAATTAACCAGTTCTTAACATTTAAATAAAGGTTTAATACAGAACAAGGTTTCCAAGGAGGAACAAAATGAGCTTTTGGAAGTTAATATAACAAAACTTCTTTGCAAATAATACTTTTAAAAAATGTCTTGGGTCATGTTGTATTTACTTTATTCTTGTATCCTTCCCTTAGCACCCACAGCCTGTAGGGGCGAGGAAAAAAGGACTGTTCCTTACAAAGGCACAATTGTTACCATGGTGGGGCTTGAGTTACTCTCCCCACCAAGGGCACACGTTGCAAGGACATGGTCTAGCAGGTTGACAGCACCAGGCCAAGCTGGTACATAGCAGGTGGTACCAAATGACAGTACCCAGTGTGCACCCATTTCTGTTTGCTTTTGCAGGTCAGCGCATCGTGAACAGGCTGAGAATGTCATTATTCTCCTCCATCCTGAGGCAGGAGGTTGCTTTCTTTGACAAGACCCGCACAGGAGAATTGATTAACCGTCTCTCCTCAGACACCGCACTGCTGGGGCGGTCAGTGACGGAAAACCTCTCGGATGGGCTCAGGGCTGGGGCCCAGGCTTCCGTAGGGATCAGTATGATGGTACGTCAGCCAGGTTTCCTGGCACCCTCCAGTCAGGGCACATAAAATGAGCTCAGGCTGAGCAATCCTCAGCATTCAAGCATTCCGTAAGCACAGAGCACCAAGAGCCTATGCCAGATGCTGTGGGAGCCGATTGCCTCTTCCTGCACAGCTTCCTGCACCTTCAGCTCTCCAGACCAAATGATTATCCAGAAAATGGAGTCCTGTGTTATTGCCAGGTTTTCTGAGAGTGAGTCCAGGATGTGAGGGCAGGGAGCATCAGGAGAAGGAGCCATGTGGTGGTCCAGGCACTGAGTTCACTCCTCCTTGGTGTCCATTAGCAGCCCTGTGTTCCTGTGGCCAGTGTGCTTTCCCCTTCCGCAGCCTTCTTTCCTTCCCTAACTGGGGTGTCAAATCTCTCCTGTCTGATTGCTTCACGTCTTCAACCAGTGTTTTTGTTCAGACCAGTGCTGCTGGCCAGCAGAGACATACAGCAAGCCACACATATAATTTTAATATTCTAGCAGCCACCTGTAAAAAAAAAAAAATCTCATCAACATGAGATTAATTTTAATAACATTTTGTTTAACCTAGTATAAATAAAATGTTATCCCCATATGTAAGTAATATCAACTTGGGTTTTTTTTTTGAGACGGGGTCTCACTCTGTTGCCTAGGACATGGTCTAGCAGGGTGATTGGACCAGGACCAGCTGCCACGTAGCAGGTGGCTACCTCTTAATGGCACCTAATAACGGTACCCAATCTATTACTCTTGGGTTCAAGTGATCAGAGGATCACTTAGCCTCCCAAATAGCTGGAAATACAAGTACCTGCCACCACACCCAGCTAGTTTTTCTATTTTTTTATTTATTGTTTTTAGTTTTTCTATTTTTAATAGAGATGGAATCTCACTCTTGCTCAGACTGGTCTCAAACTCCTGAGCTAAAGTGATCTTCTACCTCAGCCTCTGAAAATGGTGAGATTATAGACATGAACTATCATGCCCAGCCAATATCAAAATTATTGAGATTTTTATATATTTTTTTCATATTACAGTTGACCGTTGAACTGCATGAGAGGTGGGGCCTTAACCCCTGCACAGTCAAAAATCTGTGTATGACATTTGATTCTTCAAATGCTTGACTAATAGCTTACTGTTCACTGGAAGCTTCACTGATAACATAAACAGTTGAATGATACAGTTTGTATGTTATGTGTGTTCTCACAATAAAGTAAGCAAGAGAAAAGAAAGTGTTATTAAAAAAAATCATAAGGGGTCACTTGAATTCTTCTATGCCATTTCCTCCATTGGCTGAAATAAAGCCCTTCCTCTTATTAAAAAATAAAAAAGAAAGAAAGAAAAGAAAATCATAAGGAAGAAAAAATATAGGCTTGACGCCTGTAGCTCAGTGGTTAGGGTGCTAGTCACATACACCGGGGCTGGTGGGTTCAAACTCAGCCTGGGCCTGCCAAACAACAATGACAACTACAACAACAAAAATAGCTGAGTGTTGTGGCGGACACCTGTAATCCCAGTTACACTGGAGGCTGAGACAAGAGAATCGCATAAGCCCAAGAGTTGGAGGTTGCTGTGAGCTGTGACGCACACTACCAGGGTGACTTAGTGAGACTCTGCCTCAAAAAAAAAAAAAAAAGGGCAGTGCCTGTGGCTCAAAGGAATAGGGTGCTGGCCTCATATGCCAGAAGTGGCAGGTTCAAACCCAGCCCTGGCCAAAAACTACAAATAAATAAATAAATAAGTAAATATATATGTACACACACAAAACTGTTTATCATGTGGAAGTAGGTCATCATAAAGGTCTTCATCCTCATTGTGTTCATGTTGAGTAGGCTTGAGAAGGAGGAGGGATCGGTCTTGTCTCAGGGGTAGCAGAGGTAGAAGAAAATCCTTGTAGAAGTGGACCCATGACTTCACACCCATGTCGTCCAGACCCATGACTTCACACCCATGTCGTCCAGACCCATGCATTTCACACCCATGTCGTCTAGACCCGTGCACTTCACACCCATGTTGTCCAGAGGTCCTGATGGTGAGCATCAGAGATAGGATCATGCTCCCTGAGGCTCATCCCAGGTATCCTGAAGGACTTGTCTGCTCAGGGTGAATCATTTCGTAAGTGCCTCCTTGCTCTTCCATTGAGGTGCCACACTCCTTTCTGCCTCAGGGCTGTTGTGCACCTGCTCTTCCCTGTTGATAGACACCTAAAATTATACTCTGTCTTTTACTTGTTTGTTATCTAAGTCCCATCTCCTCTCTTCTTGCATGAAAACTCTGTGAGGGGTGGTTATCTTCTGGGTGCCTGGAATAGTGTTTGCCGAGTATAGGGCATTCAGTAACAACTAGTTGAATGAATAAACAAATGAATGGTTGGTTTATCCATCCAGCGCCTTACATTTTGGTCTGTAACTTTTCCCTACCATTATTTAAGAGAGTTCTGTGCTGATTATACTAATTTCTGTGCAAATGGTATTTGGCAGACTTTAATAATTTATTAAGGAAATGCTAAGTAATTTAAAATATAATCACCAAATTGCAGGGTTGACATGAAAATCCACTATTACTTCCAGGCATTGGGTTATGCTTTTAGCAACTGCAATTGTTAGAAGCTTCTGTTTATGTTGAGCCCAGATCCAGAGCCAGGAAAACAGCTCTAACTTTCCTTCTGTTTATTACTGTCAGTTTGTTACTAAGTTCTCCTTCAACGGTCCATCATGTGATGAGGGAGTTTTTTTGGTGACTTTGCTATCTTAGTCATGTCAGTGGTACCTGCTACTCTGGCTGTTTAGCGCCTTGAAATGGTTCTTCAATATAGAACCTGTGGTGTGGTCTGGCCCCTTCATCCTGTCCCCTGTCTTTGTTGTTGAACTGTACAGTCTAATGGACACAGTGTCGGTCAGGAGGAAATGTTCCTGTCCTATTTCCAGAAGCTGCCACATTACTTCCCACTTGGCACACTGAATACTCAGGAGATTCTGTGAAAATTAAAGGTGTCTGAAAAGTTCCACCAGCACAGGATGGACAGCCGGAGCCTGTACCTTTGAGTCTGTTGTTATCTTATTTTATTTTATTTTATTTTATTTTTTTTTTGAGACAGAGCCTCAAGCTATCCCCCTGGGTAGAGTGCCATGGCATCGCAGCTCATAGCAACCTCCAACTCCTGGGCTCAAGCGAGTCTCCTGCCTCAGCCTCCCAAGTAGCTGGGACTACAGGCGCC
>CAUYQV010166554.1:0-21937 GCA_963574575.1 Galagoides demidoff
GTGGTCCCAGCTACTTGGGAGGCGGAGGCAGGAGACTTGCTTGAGCCCAGGAGTTGGAGGTTGCTATGAGCTGTGATGCCATGGTACTCTACCCAGGGGGATAGCTTGAGGCTCTGTCTCAAAAAAAAAAAAAAAAAAAGATGATTTTGATCTTAGTTTGATCACCGTAAAGACCTCCAACATCTTCAGCTGTTTCCTTATCTCCTGGGCCAGTTTTTTTGGTGTTGACAAAGCCTTTGCAGAAACCTGATATTTTACCACCTGTGGGGATTGTGAAAGGTCAATGAACATGGGTCTGCCACACATGTCCTGGGAAACTGTTGGGCCTGAGAAATGCCTTGGCCATTTTCATGCATGACTTTCTGGAACTTTTCCATTTGCCTGGAAAATAGTGATCCATGCTCTAATCTGACATCTCTGGTGTAACTTCCAATAGTGCCCCCCCTGTGCCAGCATGAGGATCTGTAATTCTGAAGCCAAGTGGGGTGAGATTCTGGGCTGAGAATGGTCTAGCTAGGATATCCACAAGACTCCAAAGCATTTGGAGGCCCCAGGGTTATCAAGAAGGTGCAGCAATGTCTGAACCCATTGACACTTAGTAAAACTCCATCTTCACTCTTGGGTCCAATAGCCCCAAAGCTTCTCAACTAAAAGAGCCATTTGGCCCCCAGCCTGGCAGAACCCTCTTGATGGTAGGTGAGTCAGAACAAGCATTATTCTTGAGTCTTTCAGAAATAGATGCGTGATGTGAACTGCTATCACTTAGTGAATAGAGAAGGACTGAAGTCTGGGTTTACCTTAGCAGAGGATGTTTTAAAATTCTCAGGCCTAGCTGGGCACAGTGGCTCACTCCTGTAATCCTAGCACTCTGGGAGGCTGAGGCAGGTGGATTGCGTAAGCTCAAGAGTTTGAGACTAGCCTGAGCAAGAGTGAGACCCTGTCTCTAAAACTAGACCGGTGTTGTGGTGGGCACCTATAGTCCCAGCTACTCAAGAGGCTGAAGCAAGAGGATCACTTGAGTCCAAGAGTGTGAGGTTGCTGTGAGCTATGATGTCACCATACTCTACCCAGGGTGACAGAGTAAGACTCTGTGTCAAAAAAACAGAAACAAAAACAAAAAACCTCTCAAACCCCTCAGGTCTATCATGAAGTCAATTCTTTTCTCCTTTCTGGATTTATGTCTGATTTCAAGGTTTTGTTTAGTTTTCTTTTCCCTGTTTTGATTAATTCTTTAAGTTTCTTTCTGCCTTTTTTTTTACTCTATCTCTACTTAGGGTATCCTCTGTGGCAGCTGTGGCGGCTCTACTGGTCTAGTTCAAATCCGTGGCCTCCAGCACTGGGATGGTGGGGGAGGGGTGTCAGCATTTGCAACAAGGCTCTTCTCCAAACTATCAAAATAAGGGAAATTGATTTTCCACTTGATTTTGGAATTTATATATAAGGAACAGCATAAAGATCCATAAAATAATTTATTAGATCTCAGGTCCACAAGACTTGATGGCGATGTAATAAAAATATTAATGGAGCTAAATAAAGCAGGTTGGAGAGTTCATGGAGTATAGAAAAAGTACCAGTGACCCGTGCTGGTAGTGCCAGTATAATCAGCATCATCTCAGGGCTGGGGGGTCTTAGCTAATGAACTTCTCACATTTTGGTTCCACTGTGAGAGCTGTTCCCGTCATGAAAAGAGATGCAGGGAATTCATTCCAGCCACCTTGTGAACTGAGCAGTGACAGTTCCTCTGAGGCATTTGGTCCCACCTCATGGAAACTTAGCATTCTCTGACCTTCTCAAACTAGTCAAGTCCACCCTATACAGGACCTCAGTTTCTCCACAGTGCATTTCCCTGACTCAGCTATAGACTAAGGAGCAAGAAATTTCTTTTCTTTCTTTCTTTTTTTTTTTTTTTTTGGAGACAGAGTCTCATTTTGTAACCCTCAGTAGAGTACTGTGATGTTATAGCTCACAGCAACCTCAGACTCTTGGGCTCAAGTGATCCTCTTGCCTCAGACTCCCCAGTAGCTGGGACTACAGGTACCTGCCACAATGCCCAGCTATTTTCAGAGATGGGGTCTCATTCTTGCTTAAGCTGGTCTTAAACCTGTGAGTTCAGGCAATCCACTTGCCTCGGCCTCTGAGAGTGCTAGGATTACATTTGTCAGCTACCACGCCTGGTCGAAGATGCTATTTTACCCCAGAAAATCCTCTGCCATGAGGACTTCGCAGACACCCTGCTCTAGCTGCACCCTACTGGGGGGTCTAATGCAGGTAGCAGCCTCCTGAGGCCTGGAGCCCCAACTGGAGAAATCTATCCTCCAGTGTTGTTGCTTAAGCCAAGATGCCAGCCCAGCTGGCCACTGTGGCTTATTCAAAACTCCAAACATGGTGCCTTCGGCTGTGTTGTGGCCCCAGAGAACACTGTATCCTCTAGAACACAAACACTGGGTCCCCGTGAAGCACTAGAGTGATCTGAGCAACTGCTCACATTTTCTTCCCGTCTCTCACCTCACACAGAGACCTCGCCAGAGATCTCAGCGCCACTCCCCTGAGGATTTTGGCAACCTGCCTCTCTAATGCTACTGAAGAGCTCCTTCTTCTAAGTCAATATACCCGTCTTTACCTGGGTGAATTATCCCCCCACCCCCACCCCCGCCAACTGCAGTAGGCTCCAGTAACCGGGAATCCTTCTTCCTTCCCCCTGGACTCTCTGTCCCCTCCTCTCTACCCTGCCATGATTTGCATGGGCATATTTGAGATAAGTCACATTCCTCTTCAGGATAATCGATAATCACTACTGTTTATCAAGGGCTTATCATGTGGCAGGCATGGAACTAAGAGATCCACTCAATTAACCCATTTAAGCCTCCCCTCTATAGAGCAGAGGGTGATTATTGCCATTTTACATATGAAAGAAACCAAGGCTCAGAAAGGCCACACCACCACCAGTGTCCCATAACTAATAAGTGCCAGAATTGGAATTTGATCCCAGGGGACTAGTCAATCTCCACAGCCTAGATTCACAGCCCCCAGTGAAGCACCTTCACCTTATACCAGTTGTTATGTGACCATGCCGAAAACTTTCAACAAAGCGGAACATAGATGCTGTTTTCCACAGGCCACTGTGCATTACTCACGCACATTAAAAGGCAATTTTAAACATCAACACTTTGCTTGATTTTAATGATAAATGTTAGCTTGTATTTATATAGGTTGCCTTTTAACAGTTTATGAATGGGTAGCTGCTCCAGAAGATAAATCTCTTAGGACTTAACATGAAAAAAGTCCTTGTTAAATATTTTGTTAAGAACCATTTTGTGTTGCTGCCAAAGCATTAGAAAATAATTAAATTCGTATTCCCTTTCTGATGTAATCTGTATAAGCAGTCCTGCTCTTCCTATCTGTCAATGTCACATGTCCTCATTCGGGCTCCCAGGTCCCCAGTGTTGGTGTGACTATGATGTCAGTGTCGTGAGCTGAGGTTGGGTGGTGACTGGGCAGTCCTGTCTTCATGCAGGAATCTATGACTAATTCTTGGGAACCCACAGTGTAGAGCTGGATGGGGAGAGGCCCTGCTAGCCCCAAGAGCCTTTAGAAAATGCAAAGCAAGAAGCCCCTGAGGTCCCTCTCTGACTGCCCAGGGACCACCTGCCCTGCTGTGGCCACTCTAAGAACGTCCCTGTCCTGAGAGCCACACAATTCTGAGAAGACCAAAGCCCATTCTTGCTCATTCTATTCCTGACTTCCAAATGTGACCTTGGACTATCTTCTTTTCTATCTGTGCCTTGGGTTTTCCATTTTTATTATGAGGTGACAGTTTTGTAAAAGGCTTTGCCATCACTGGGAGAGGGAGTCTCTGAACAACAACCACTGCTCCATGTCAGGATTTTCTCAGTGTTAGATTGAATTACTCATATATATACTAACAGGGCGTGGGGGCAGCCGGGTCCGGGCAGGGTGTGGAGTGAGAGTAAAGCTTTGCCTCCTCCCACCCAGCACTTCAGTAGAGCAAATTGGTCTGTCTTCAGGCCTTACAAAGGGCCCTTGGGCCAGCCATGCAGATCTGCAGATGGCTTTTATGGCCTTCCTCGGATGTGCTCAAGTCAGTCATACTAATCAACACCTTCACTGGTATGTAGTGGACACTGGATATTTGTAAATGTTCTGAAAATTTCACCCACCAGCTGGTGATGGCTTGGCTGCCGTGGTCACAGGTCACAGTAAACATAGAATCTAACAGTAGGACGCTCGTAGGGACTTAAGTACTTTTAGCTGCTGGGAGACCCAGGCAGCAACATAGAGGTTCTGAAATCACATGGAAGAAAATTTTCTGACTTGGAAAGAAGACAATGCAACCACTCACCCCCCCACCCCCACCCCCGCTTCCAATTAGGAAGGAAGTGATTGGGTAGCTCAGGAACTACAGGGAGCTTCTGTACCAGTGAGGATAACCTGAGAGTTTAGCAGGAAAAGAAACAATTTCACCAGCACCAGCTCCAGACCTCAGGAGGGATCCAGGAAACAATGAAGGGAAAGGAAAGGAAAGAAAACCTTAAAACCAGAAGGCAAATTGGACCGGAGACGTTTCCTGGGCAATTCATTAAAGGGGGGGAAGTAATTTTAGGTCTTCTCTGTTGAAAGGAGGCATTTCCTTCGTAGAGCTCAGGGGGGTGATTCCACTCTGGTGAGTCTCAGAGACCCAGGGCTCTCTGGGCTATGGGTCCTGCCGCTGTGCCTTCAGCTATAGAGAGGCACAAGGGGCTGAGGGGACTCCCAGGGACAGGACAGATTCCGATGCCCCACAAAAGTGTGCTGATAGAGGGCACCAGAGACTTCCCAGCTGGTGGAGCGGGCTGCACTCCCTCGGCTCTGTTCTCTAACTTTGCAGATGGATTACTCGGCCACTGTGAGGCTAAGAGAAGAAACACGAAATAACCAAACACTCAGAAAGCAAACTCTAAGAAACAGCTAAGGAAAGTGAGCATGAGGACCCATGAGTAATTAATATTTGTAATAAAAATGTTACAAAATGCTTTCTGAGGCCTTTTTGGGAGAGTGGGCACTTCGAGCCACCCTCTTGCTGAGAACCCATGTAATGGCTGAGGGACTTGCTCTTGAAGGGTGCTGGGATAGGCCCAGCTTGGGGAAATAAGGGGCATGAGCCTGGGTATATTAGGATGCAGAAAAAAATTCATTTGATTTAGTTTTTCTTCTCAAGAGAGCAATCCATGATGCTTTCTTAGCTCCTAGACAAGATACAATGAGTTTAAATGACTTACAATAGATTAAAGTATGTGTGAGAATGTTTAAACACATCAGCATATCCTAAGGCCATACAGCATAAAACAAAACCAAGATGTCTAATAAGATACAATTAAGGCAATAGAAAAAGAATGACTATTACAAAGCACATAAAGGAATATTTGAATAATCTGAACCTATGTAAACAAATAAATCATCTTGCATCCTTGGGTGATAATAAAATTAGACTACAAAGTGTAGGACTGGAGCATTCTCATGGTTGCGCAGGACTAAAGGGGGAAAAAAGCTAGCGTGGCTTTGATCTTCAATGAAGGTTATTAGTGATGTTTAAAATTGTAACGGAGGCTCAGCGCCTGTGGCTCAAGTGGCTAAGGCGCCAGCCACATACACCTAAGGTGGCGGGTTCTAATCCAGCCCAGGCTACCAAATAACAATGATGGCTACAACCAAAAAATAGCCAGGCGTTGTGATGGGTGCCTGTGGTCCCAGCTACTTGGGAGGCAGAGACAGGAGACTCGCTTGAGCCCAGGAGATGGAGGTTGCTGTGAGCCATGATGCCACAGCACTCTACCCAGGGGGACAGCTTGAGGCTCTGTCTCCAAAAAAAACAAATAAAATAAAATAAAATTGTAACTGAAGAGCTCTATTACTACTTGTTGGATACAACAAGTAAATCCAGGGCAATGGGGAAAAAAATGCATGGTACAAGTTTCCAAAGGAAAGTTCATATACCTTACATAATATGGGGGGGTCTGGAGCTAGCAGAGCCTGAGGATGTCATGCTGGGGTGGGTGATGCAAATTAGAAGGCCTCACTGATTACAACCCAAAGAGAGATTCTGACTCTACCACTCGCATGTCACTAGGTTTAGATATTTATTCATGGATTTGTTCATTCCATGAATAAATAAATTTATTAGTATCTACAATATATCAGGCTTTGCTCTGGACATGGGGACATCAGAGTAAGCTAGGTTTTTACTATTAAGAGGGTGATGCTCTTGGGGATGGGTGGGGAGTGAACAAGAGGCCCACAGACAGACGGGGCAAAGTCAGAGTGATGAAAGGCAGACAGCACGGTGGGACCCAGCACGACGGGGGCTGCTGTTAGTAAGGAGGTAGGCTGAGGTCTCTCCAAGGGGGGAATAGCATTTGAGCAGAGATCTAAACAGCGAGAAAGATTTGGTCATGTGAATGTCTTGAAGAAAGACATCTGGGTGGCAGGAATGGTACGTGCAAAGGTCCTGAGATGGCTGTGAGCTGCTGTGCTTGAGAAGCAGAGGCCAGCTCATCAGCAAGGGGAGGGGCTGGGGAAGGTCTGAAGCAGGCAGGGCTAGATCTAGGCGACTTGTCAGCCAGGCTAACAGTGAAGGTGGGGAGGGGTGTGCTCTGGCTGATGTTGAGAGTCTGGGCCGTAAACGTATATCTGGTGCTAATGGAGGCCTCTTCAGCAGAAGAAAGGAGCCTGGAAACAGGACAAGAAGGCCCTGCACAGGGTCGGCCTTCCCTGCAGCTCCTTTTTCAGGCCTCCTCTTCCATCTGCCTGGCCAGAGGCTGCTCCCTGCCCAGGTTGGCCAGAGAGGCTTCTCTAGCAACTGAGAGCTGCCAACAAGAGATTCAACCACAGCCTGCACTGTTCTCTTGAAGGGAGGGTTGGGGAGAGTCTAGAGCGCTCAGCAGTTGTGCTCTCTATCTGTGGACAGAATAGCAGGAACAGCCATGTAGGCTGAGTGATGCTGACAGCTGACGCCCACACGCGAGTGCTCCTGGTGCCGAGCCCTTTACACAGTAACTCACAGCCACCTTGTCATCCCTGTTTGCACATGGGGAAACCGAGGCATAGAGGTGAAGCTGCTCCAAATCACGCAGGTAATGAGGATTTATACCCCAATAAATTTGAAGAGTGACATGGTGTGAGAACACGGCTTCCTGAGCTCCCTATGGCCATCCAGACCCTGGTTTCCAAGCCTTCTTGGGATTCTTGCTTTAGTTCATTTCTTTCACTGAGTGTCTCAGTCTACTCAGGCCGCCCCAGCAGAGCACTGCCCGCTGGGTGGCTTATGCACTGCAGAACACTTGTTTCTCACAGCCCTAGAGCCTGGGGAGTCCAAGCTCCAGGTGGCAGCAGATTTCATGTCTGTGGAGGGCCCCCCTCTGGTTCCAGTCGGCTGTCTCCTTACTGAGTCCTCAGGATGTAGAAGGACAGCAAGCTCTCTCTGGGAGCCACCTGTCCCAAGGGGGCTCCACCCTCACACCTCATCACCCCCCCAAAGGCCCCACCTCCGAGTGGTTAGGCTTCAGATATGAATGGGGGCACAGATGTTTGGTCTACAGCACTGACTCTCCACTTTCTGCCAATGGGGGACTGAGATTTCTGTGATATGCAACCAAGAGTCTTAGGTACTGAATATTTAAACATCTAGTCACTTGTTTCTTTAGGAAGATAATCTATTCGGCCAGTGTCTCCGAAAAAAATGGGCAATTCCTTTCCTCCTGCTGACGATAACAAAAACATTAATCACAAGGAACGTTCGTAGAGTGCTCACTATATACCAGGCATTGTTCTAAACTCTCTCCAGGTACTAAATTACCCAGTCCTCACCAATTCCCTGTGAAGTTTGTGCTACTATCCTCTTCCTTTAGGGAAAACAGAGGCACAGAGATAGTTATGAGTTCAACTGTGTCCTCCCCTCCCCCAAAGATATATTGCTGTCCTAACCCCCCAGGATCTTAGAATGTGACCCTACTTAGAAATAGGGTTGCTGCAGGTGCAGTTATGATAAGGTCATGTTAGAACAGGGTGGATCCTTAATCCAGGATGGTTGATGTCCCCATAAGAAGAGGAGGGAGCGACACAGGGCAAATGTCACGTGAGGACAGAGGCAGAGGCTGGAGCGAGGGCCTGGGACACACTCCTACTCAGTGCTCTGAGAAGGAATCAACTCTGGCAAGATCTTCATCTCCGATTTCTGGGCTCCAGAACTGTGAGAGCATACATTTCTTGTTTATTAGGCCACCTGGTTTGTAGTGCTTTGTCATGGCAGCCCTCGAATTGCCTTGCTGGTGGTCACACAGCTGGGTAGCTGCAGAGGGGCTGTGAGCCGGGAGCCTGGCTCAGAGCCTCTCCCTGGTGGTGGTGGGGTGCTAACCTCCCATCAAACTGCCAGCAAGGACAGTCAGAGCCGCCCTGGCCTCTCCTTCCCTCGGCTTCCTCACTTTGGGGCTGAGGCAGAGCAGACAAACAGTTAATGCGGGTGCGGGGAGATCTGGGCTGGGCAACTCTGCTGGAGCCGGGCCTCCCTCCCAGAAGGAAGAGCCTGCCACAGTCGCTTGGACAGATGGTCACCCAGTGTGTGTCTGAATACCTGCCGGGAGGCTGCGCTGTGTGCTGTGTGCAGAGGGGTGAGAGCTCAGTACTTGGAATGCTGGCTTTATCTCCTGCAGGCTGGGTGACCTTGGCCAAGGAGTGTAGCCTCCCCTCGCCTCAGTTTCCCTGTCTATAAACAAAGACAACCAGTCCTACTGCACAGTCCCATTGTGGTAGAGGTGGCAGTGAAAGGGACTCCCCTAAAAGGCCAGGGGAGTGAGCAGACACCTGTGCTCCCGGGCCTCCCCGGGCGGCCGCCTCCTTCCTCGACTCTCCTCACTGCAGTGTGAGCCATGGTGTCTCACATCTGGCTCTTGGTATGCACTTCTCTTACGAAGCTTCCAAGTGGGATGATCTACATGAAAAATTAATTGTGTATTTCTTTCTCCTCTTGTTTTTTTTTTCAACTGGAGAAATTATTGAGGGCTTTGGGGAAGAGGGGGCAGCTATTTGCTATGCAGCAGCTCGTCCCCTTAGCCACCACCCCTGCATGTTCAGCAAATGACTCTCCTGTTCTCTTCCTGGCAGGTGGCCTCACAGCTACGCGTGTTTCTGTTTCTCGCTTGCAGCGGGGTGCTCTGGGGACACAGTGGGGGGATGACTGCTGTTTCCAATTACTGCCCTGTCAGGAGGCAAAGAAAGGGACTCTGCCAGCCTGGTGGGCCGCTGAGGAAGCCCTGACACTCCTGGCTGTCAGGCATATGGGGCTGGCAGGGCCTGGAGTCCTCACTGGTCACTCGGGGGTGAGGACTTAACTTTCCCCAAGTAAACTCAACATCTGAACAAATGGTGGGCAGGGAAACAGCGACAGGCAAGTCCACACTTGCTGAACCCCTGTGAGCTCCTGGCTCCTTGCTAGGTGCCAGCTGGGTTGGGGAGACACAAGCAGTGATCACACACTGCACTGTCCCTTGGGAGACGTACATTATAGCTGGAGATGAAGACAAAAGGAACAATGAGAGAAAAAAATAGCTTTATCCATCCATTCACTAGCATTGATTGAGACCTACCCCTGTGGAGTTTATAGTCGAATGGGAGACGGAGATGTTAATTGAGTCCTATGACAAACTATGGCAATGCTTTGGAAGAAAAGTTGGGGGGCCATTAGAGTGTAAGTAGGGGGTCTGACTCATTCTGGGTCAGAGGATTCCTGGGTGCCGTGCTACAGCTGTAATCAAGGAGATGGAGAAGGTTGACTTCAGGAAGGGACTAGAAAGAATGAATGAGCTCTGTGGACAGACGCAGGGTGAGGAACAGATGTTAAATATGACTTCAGAGTCTCCAACACCAATAACTGGAAACCAAAGGTGCTGTTGACAGAGCAGTTGGGGTGGGGAACAGTTCAGCAGGGGGGCAGCAGGGAGCACGTGGGGTTCAGGGGCTGGAGGGGGTGAGCAGGGGGCTGTGCGGGGGTGAGGCAGGAGAGTGAGCCCCTCTGGGGGCCTGTGTGCAGGGGCTGCGCAGGGAAGGCTGGGTCAGTTCTCAACCTCAGGAACTACTCATGGCCAGGGCGTGAGCTGGAGAAAGGGAACTTACATTAAAGGATGCCTACTGTGTACATGGTCTGTGTTAGGTATTTATACCCGGCCATCGTGTGGGCCACTAGCAGCAAGACTCAGAAACCTACTTAAGCTGTTTCTGTAATGTGTGGTGTGTGTGGTGTGTGTTTGGTGTGTGTAGGGTGTGTGGTATGTGGTGTGTGTGGTGCGTGTGTGGCATGTGTGTGTGGTGTGATGTGTGTGTGGCATGTGTGTGATGTGCATGTGGTGTGTGGTGCGTGTGTGGTATGTGTGGTGTGTGTGATGTGTGTGTGTGGTGTGTGTGTGGTGTGTGTGTGGTGTGTGTATGTGTCTGGCAGGAAGCGGCTGGGCCCCCTGGGCCTCACTTTGGCAGTGGGAAGGGCAGCTCGTCCGTCCCTCTCCCCGGGACGTGTGGCCGCTCCTCTCTGCCGTTCTCTGCAGGCCTTCCTATCTTGCCCTCAGCCTGTGTGACTGACTTTGGTGCAAGAGTCCAACAGTCCCCATCCGATCACTTGCCTACTGAGAGCATATTCAGCACCTTCAGTGTGCCCGGCGGCATTGCCAGGCCCTGGGTGAGCAACAGGGATCCATGGCACAGTCCCTGCCCTCTTGTCCTGACATTCTTGTAGGGCAGCCCCTGCCGTGAAGAACAGTGGAGCTGAGTAAGGGTCTGGAACGTGTCGTCGGTGGGGCTGGTGCTAACCTGGGGACTTCTCTGCTCCCAGGGTGTCAGCAGGGGCTGACAAAGGGAGAGTCGTTGGGCGAAGACTCTGGGGCGGGTGTTGCTGGAGGTGTCCAGCCATGGTGAGGTGGATGTGGTGGGACGTGGACCACAGTCACGTGACAGGTGCTCTGGGCCTTGCGTGGAGACCAGCAGTCAGGGGGAGGGTGAACAGGGAGAGCAGCTGGGAGATGATGGCAGTCCTGATGGGTGGAAGCCGAGGAGGTGATGAGAGAAAGTCAGATTCCCGACAGACTTGAAGGCCAAGCTGACACAGCTGCTGGCAGATGGAGCCATTTGTTTCCGACCTTCTAGTTCAGCGGCTTTGGAGAGAGACCATACAGTTGTGTCGCCTGTGGGTTTGTGGAACAGAGGAGCGGCAGGGCCAAGCACTGCCAGGCAGCCCTCAGCAAGCCATTGCAGCAGAGACTCCAGTATGGCGGGGCCTGGGTGGTCCTGGTTGGCACACTCCTCTTCTCCTGCCTGCTCATTCAGCTATGCACCTCACATCCAGCCTGCAAAGGAGGTGCTTTTATATTGGTTTTCCATTTAAGAACTCAGACTCAGAGAGGATGATAACTTGCCTGAGGCTGCCCAGCTGGTGAAAGGAAGAGGGTGACTTTGACTTTTTGGAGTCTGATTCCAAAACTACACTGTTACCCCCAGGTCAGGCTGCTCACAGGGATGGAGAAGAAATGCCAAAGGGGGAGGTGGGGCCGGGAGAGGTGCTGGGGATCCCCAGAAAAGCATTTGCAGAGGGAGGAAGCGGCTAACCAGGCTCGACCTGAGGTGAAGGTGTCGAAGGGGGCGCCGCCTGTGATGTTGGCGGATGGCAAGCCAAAGCCAGGTCAGACATGAATGAGGCAGGTGGCTAAAGGGAGGCAGCCCCGGGGGGTGGGGGGAGGGTTCCCAGGAAGACCACCCTCCCACCATGGGTGGAAGGCATGGGCTGGCAGTGTGACCTTGGGCCCCCCACCCAGGGCTTCCCCTTTCCTCCCACCATGTCAGCGTATGCTGAGCGACGCTGTGTGAAACAAGCCAAGAATTGATTTCTTGCCATGCCCCACGTTCACTGTGGACTAGCTCCAGCTTGGTCTCTGTGTCTCCATCCACCCCACTCTGGCCCTGGCTGGCAGAGCAGCACCTGCCGGGGGCCCTGGCCATTTCAGGCCAGAGGTGAGGCTAGGGGCTCCCTGACCACTGAGTTAATGGAGGGAAGACAGCAGCCCTCCTGTGGAAGGGCGGTGAGTACCTGCCTGCTCCCCACCTCCAGGGGTGTGGAAAGGGCTCAGGCAGGTCTGAGCAGGCAGTGCTGGCTGTTACTGTTACTAACAGGCTACAGTGCCTTTCAAGGCCATTTGCTGGTCGCACCTTAGCAGAGGTCCCATCTGCTCATTAAGTTTGAGAAGCAGAAAAGGTAGTGGAGCCCATGGGCTTGCTCAGAACCTGGGCCCATGGTGTCCACAGGACTCTGCTCACCTCCCTGCCCTGAGCCCCTGCAGCTCCGCCTGTACCCTCACCCTGACTCGCCGGGCATCTTATTCTGCCCCTTCGCTGTCGCCTCTTTTCTGTTTCTGTCTCGGCTTCTCTCTACCAGGTACTTCTCTACATTCAAGTAGAGACTGTTCATAATTATAGATTTTGGTCAAGATCTCTAGCTGAGCTGCGATGGAGTAATGTTTTCTTACTTTCCAGAGTGCAGAGTGAGGTTGATTTCTAATAGAAAAAAAGAAAAGGTAAAGGGCAGAGGCAATTTCAGTTCTCATAACCCAGGGGAACCCCTCTGAGTGGGCCCATCACTGTCCCTCCTGGTTGTGTTGAACACGCCCCTGTGCTGTGGTCAGGGCTTGGGTGTTGAATACAAATTTGCTTTCTTAAAAATTGAGGTAGACACAGGCTAATCAGAACTTCACGTTTTCAAAGAATGACGCTGTTGATACTTATTCGCCCATGGGCGTGCATCTTATGCAGACCTCCAATGGCAGCTGAGAAAGGACAATTTTACTTCCAAGCGGGCAGAATAGCCACTTCAGGGATGCTAAGAGGGGGAGACCCAGTTAGGAAAGGATAGTGCCCACAATTGGCTTTAAGTTTTGCTGGGCCATAGGCCCACATTTAATGACTCTCAGGACATCTTTGTCACTTGATTTTCCTATTCGGATCTCATGACAACCTTGAGAGGCAGGAAGATCTGCATTCTCATGCACGTGATAAATGACACTCAGGGAGATGAAATCATTTAGCTGAGGACACATGGTCAGCATATGAGAAAGGCCAAACATTTTGACTTCTTGCTACATGTTATTTTTATTACTGAGTGGCCTCTTGAAGTGAATGTAGGTTTTTACAACATGAGTAACCATTATTCCCTTCTTCCCCGGGAATTTTGGACATGTCCAAATGTTGGGGAGTGAGCGAAGGCAGTAGGAAGCAAATTAAATGGAGGTGAAGTTTTGACTGTGAGTTGTAACAAATGAGGGCAGGTGAGCTGGGGCTCACCCATCAGGGCTGCACATGTAGCCTCACAAACTCTGATGGTGACAAGGTTTATCAAAACGTGGGTTTTAGGTAGGTAGCTTATGTTCTTTGGTTGCAAACAACAGAGGTCAGCTTGGATAAACTTTGTTGGATGTATTTCACACTGCTCACAGATGCTAAGGGGAGTGTGAGGACTGAGGCCTGCAAATGGCTTAGTCTGGGCAGCTAGGAGGTGAGTAGTAGGAACTGATTTTGGCCCTGCTGCTGGAATGAATGGGAGAGGGAGGGGCTCACCCAGCCTGGGCCACCAGCTCTCTCTTTGGCTAGGGCCTGGTCGGCAGTCCCACTGAAGTGATCTGCAGTCAGAAAAGGAAAACAGGTTTTACAGTTACTAAAAGAGGAGAAGATGGGTGCTGGGAAGTAGTAACCATCCTCCACCCAGGCTACCCCACTTGCATTCAGTCCACCAGGACAGGAGAGCTTCTGCCAGTCCTGTCCTATCTGAGGTCTTTTATGAGGTGATAAGAAGGAGATTAGTGAAAAAGATTAGGGGTGGGGCAATAGAGGAACAAACCAGTCAGGACAGGGAGTGACTGGAGAGAGAGAGGAAGAAAGTCCTGCCTTCCCAGGTGATAGGCCGAAGGAGGGACTTGCAGTCTGGAGTATCTCCCAGACAGGCAGGTAGGGGCCCTTTGAGATGAGTTATGCATTGAATTCCTTTCCATGTACTTTGTGAGCTATAAGCTGAGATAAGTTGTTAGTTCCCTTGAATCTCACGTGGCCCCTGAATTGTGTGATTCTGAATGAAACTTTGTGCACAGATGGATCATGTGGGGCCCTGGATTTTCTGGGCTCAGAGTGATGCATAGTGTTTATCCTTAAAACCTTGGGAAGCAAGCGGCCTGCAGCTAGAAGAGCAGACGGACCCAGTGAGGCTGAGCTGTTCCATTCTCTTCTTTTCTTTGTCCTGGTTCTAAAATTACTCATCTTAATTTTTCCATGAGGAACATTTAAAATTTGCTTAAGCTTTTCTTAAGAAATCAAAACCTGTGACAACTTTATTTTCTAGAAAGTATTTCTGGTCAGGGGTTAGGATGTACTTGGATGGGCCCTAAATTTCCATTATTATTGTTCCCTTGTAAATAGCTCATCATTTTTATTATAAAATAAGAAATCAAGTGTACCATTTTATAGATAAGAAAATGGAAGCATATGATGTAGCTCATAAAAGTTTAATTAGATTAGTCTGTAATGTTATTTGAAGCCAGTATTATTATCATGATAGTAACTAAGTTTTGAGTAAGCATTTTTCATGTGTAGCCACCCTATGAGGTGGATCTACTATTATCTGTGTTTCACAGATGAGAAAATTTACTTGTTTACTGTCACATAAGTAATGAGAGAGAAACTAGCCCAGCTGACCACAGAGCCCATGCCCTGAGTGGGCTTTGCTCTGGACTATAGGCAACAATCCAATTAACTACTCCCTGCCTGGGACATCAACACCACCCGTCCCTAACTAGTTCTAGATACTACTTACATTCATTTACCATAATTCCAATATTCAGAACCCAGTCTATTAAGTCAGTATTACTAAAAGAACTAAACAAAATCCACTGGTAAATTAATGAATCAATTTTTGATTAATTCGATTTGCTAATTGATTAATAGAAAATCTTTTTGGTGGAGCTATTTACCACATATTAGGCTCTGTGGACACTCTAGTGAGATAAAAAACAAGATCCCTGCCTTCCAGGAATGCTGGGAGAATGGGGACTGAAGACCCCACTCTTGGCAAAGGAAAGCACCTCCAAAAAAAGAGGAAAACTAAAAAGTAAGGTGAGTGAGTCCAAACAAAGAAAAGCTAGTTTACATTTAAGCTAGCCATTGCTAGCAAGCTTCTTGCCTTTTCTGAAATTCTAGCCTGTTGGGAATACAGCTTACAAATACCCTGCTGGGTCTGTGAGCACTCTGAGGAGAATAATGGTCATAGACAGACGAGGCTATGACAATGTCCTAGAAAAGATCCATCTTCTAGGGCATTTCCTGCCCATTAAACAGGCAAAGCAGATACCCATTGTGGAGATTTGCATTTACCTGGGGCAGAGAGCAAGGGAGTAGCTGGAGCTCTGAGATATGGGCAGAAGAGCTTACATCCCTTATAGCAGAGGAAAATCCTCTGTGGTGGTGATGGGAGGAAAATGCCTCCCTCCCACGGATCCCTCAGAGGATATTAATGCTGATGGCATTTTACTCCCCAGAGAACTAGTGGAGCTTAACACCTCCCTAGAAATCCGTGTGTGTGATCTCAAGTAGGAGGCTCTCCTAATATAAGGCTCAGATTTCAGATTTCTGAAAATTACTCTTAAGGTTAATAACAATAACAAAGGAGCTGATATGATCAATTTGAGAAACTGCTTGACATCTTTGTTCTCGCCCTCATCTTTCCCTCTGGGCAAATAGAATTCTATAAAATCAGAGTGGAGCAAACACTGGAATCCCATGAAGGGCAATGGACCCCTGAGCTCCTACTTTTAATTCTCCTCTATGTCTCTTGTTTATTTTTACCATCGCTTCTAACCCTAGATTTCTTCAGTCAATCACCGCCAGTTTCCACAGGTCTCAGCAAACTCTGCTTTTGGGGCAGGACCCTGACAAAGGAACATAGAGCTTGGTGGAAATGTCAGATGATAAAAAATTGCAAAAAATAAACATATACTCATTTCTTAATAGTTTTGAAATGTACCATTGAGTAATGAATGCGTTACTTGGTTCAATGCAAACACTTCACATTGTATATCAAAGCAGTACCCTGAACCCCATAAATACATCAATGCACAAAGTTATGATTAATAAAAAATAATTAATTATAAAAATAAACATATAATTACAAAGTTGGATAGTGATAAGTTGATTGAGGGCAAATTGCAATGTTGGTGTAGCTGGTGGTGCAGGACTAAAGGAGAAGAGAGTAGACGGGGCAGGCTCTGCCAGCAAATGTGTGGGGAGTGTCCTGCAAGTGCCAACCGCTGCACAGGTTGAAGGTATGAAGGTGATAAAGGTGTTGTCCTTGCCCTCAACAGGGGCTCCAGCAAGAAAACACATGAACCCCAATAACCGTCGCCTTGTACCATAACGATATGAACAGAGAGGACATGGTGCCAGTGATGACAGGGGAGCTTATATCTACTGGCACAATTTAAAGGTCTCCATGTGAAATAACTCATTAATCCTGACAATGATCCTGTTAGGCAAGTACTACTACCAGTGCGTGGATGGGGCAGAGATAGAGGGTAGCCAGAAAGAGCAAGTCTCAGGTTTATGTCCAGGCAGAGTGTCAGGAAGGGCTGGGAAGTGGCAGTGCGGGTGGGATGAGATGTGAAGGGCACTCAGAGGGAGGGTGTCCTGCCTGGAGGAGTCAGGAACAACTGCCTGGAGGTGAGGGAGGGAGGTGGCTACCTGCCCAGGGCCTGAAAGGATGGGAAGGCTTTCAGAGGAAGGCATGGGGTTGTGGGCAGACACTATGGCAGGCCCCAAAGGAGGAGTGTGTGGCCAATGCGGGGAGGGGGCCCAGTTCTCTCTCGCAGCTGTGTGGGGCACGCCTGAAGGGTTTTTTTTTTTTTTTTTTTACAAATACAGAGTCCTGGTTTCCACCCCACAAGCATGTCAGTAAGTTGAATTGGGCTTGGGAACTCCCACTTTTCTCAAACATCCTGGTGAGTCTGACCCTTGACAGGTGTCTGTGGTGTTAGTGTGGGGCTACATGGGACAGGAAGGGGAGGCAGGTGTGGTTGGACTGTGTGTGGCTTAGAACCCAAGGCTGGGAAGTGTGCTTTGTTAACAGAGGGCAGGGGGATAGCTGAGAGTTGGCAAAATCTGGGTTGGGCTCTGGAAGGGCCAGCATGGTCCAGGAGGGCATAGAGACTAGGCAGTGGCCAGTTAAATGTCCAGGTAAGAAGCACACGGATTGAGGTGGCAGCAGAGGGTGTAGCAGGAGAGCCTGAGTATGTCACTGGGGCAGAGTCAGCAGGACATGGTGCCCAGTGGATAGGGTGTGGGGGCAGAGAGCGGGTGGGATCCCCTCTGGACCAGTGGCGGGTTTTAACATTGTGTCTCTAGTAAGGTTTCTGCTCCATGAGGGATGATGAGGGAAGGGTCACCTGGCCAGAAGCCTGACTTCCTCACAGGCCAGTTTCCGGCCCTAATTTTCTCTCTCTCCTCATCATGTCTCCAAGAATTCTCCCTGGAAGAGCCAGTGAAGCTCTTAGAAGCTCAAGAAACATTCCACAAATCTAACTACAAACAACAGGTTTGAGGTTTAAGAAACCAAGGTGGATGACTTCAAGACCAAGACAGAGGAATGGCCTGCAGCTGATTGCGTGGTTTGCTTTGGCTCAGAAACAGAACCCTTTCAGCCAGGTAACAATTACATCTATAATTAACATAGTAACAGCTATGGGCACTTGCTACTGGTAACTACTGTCCCTTTAACTCTCACTGCCCTGAGGAATATTAACGGGGTTCTTCTTAGCTCCAGTTAGCAGACTAGGAAACGGAGACTTAGAAAGGTGAAGAGATTTGTTCAAAGTGCCACAGCTCCTGAATGACAGAGCCAGATTCTGTTTAAGCAATGGAGGGATGGCTCTGTCTGCAGTGGAGTGGTGCTTGAAGGGGACACGAGGACCATGCAGAGGAAAGAGCCCTGGGCCTGGAGCCAGAACAGCCTGGCTGGATCCCAGTTCTGCCATCTCCAGAGTCACTTGAAACAAAGCCCAGTTCTTGCCCCTGCAAAACGTCGGCAGTAGTACCTGCTGTCCTAGCCTCAGAGGGCAGATGTAAAACTCAAATGTGAAGGAAGAGCTGATAATGCAGGGTGCCCTTCTATACCTGCTGCCCAGCCAGAGGGGACCCATGATACTGTCACTTACTGATTTAAAGGCAAAATCTCAAGAGAGGGCAGAAGGGGCCTTTATACTCGGCTGGGCAAACCCTGAGGGCCCCCGTGGTGTCTGCAGCTGTGCCTGGAGGTTGTCACAGGCTCTCAGTGATTGTTCCTCACCTGCAGGGGCAGAGCAAGGAAAGAAAATGTGTGTGGAAGGCCTTCTCTACTGCAGCGCAGGGAAGAGGAGCCGGGACGAACGGCACAGCGGACCCGTCCTTTCCCATGAACTTCAAAATCTGGGAGTAGGCTAGATCAATAGACTGTCCCTCTGAAAGCCACTGAAGGACAGGAATCCAATGATAGTCAGAAAAGTGCACGGATTCACCAGATAGAAATCTCAGAAAATGGAAACATTTTCTGTCCATCAGAAAATAACTGGTTTTGGCTTGTGGCCAACAAACATTGGATTTAGAGGAATATTGTGGCTCAGGGAAGAAATAACTCTTACTTTACCTTTTTCTGAATAGTAACTTGGGGAGCACACAAATACACTAGTTCTTCTGAGTTAGGAAAGAAAAGGAAAAGAAAAGCTTTTGTTTATATTGAGAACATGGTCAACTTCACCTCCTTTCCATCAAAGGCGAAATTCTTCCACTGAGGCAAGATTGAACCGGGGCTTCCAAGCTGTGGAGGAAGAGTGTTCATTGATTAAGTTCGTGCTTTTATGAGGGGAAAATGCTCTGGATTTCTCTGAACCTGTTTTGTGGTGTAACTGTTGCTTATGGCAAAGTGCTTTGTTTGTGAGCTTCAGCTCCACATGGTCTGGTGGTCCTCAGTTGCCTAAGGCAAGTATCAAGTATTTTGTTTTTCTAAACTAGACAACAGGAAAATTTAGGGCAGATGTACAACCCTCCTGCTCTGAAGGCTTCTTCCCCCAGCCTGTCCTTGATCCAGGGTGAGGCCTCAAGGAATTTTCTGGATCTGGGGTGGAAACTTTCTTGTCTAGCCTCTAAGCTCAACTGTGTCATGACCTCGGGGTCACGGTAAGTATGTGCCAGGTTGATTGTTTAACCTTGCACTGTCTGCCTAATATATGACTGGGAGAACCTGCCAGATGGGGCTCATTTCTTCTCAGTAATAAATGTAATAAAGTCTCTGTGTATCATGGTCTATAGCTCTTGGGTGGATGAAGAGTCCACAGATCTGCATATCCAGGTTCTTCTACAACTACTTCTAGTTTATGTGTGAGTCTTGTTGTCCTTGTTCATCTACTCAACATCTATTTGGCACCCACCATGTGCCAGGCACTGTGCTAGAAGCTGCTGATATGGAAATAGTTAAGATACCCCCTGGTCTTAAAAGCCCAGAGTGTGGCAGGGAAGACTGGTGCATAAACACACATTTGGGGGTCAATGTGCTAAATGAGAAGTGGAGGAGGGGGTGCTACAGGAGGGAGGGAGGAGTAAATGCTCTGTGGGTCAGGAAATGCTTTCTAGGAGAGGAGGAGGGGATAGTTTTCTGGGTCTTAAAAGACCCAGCATGTGCCCCAAGGCAGTCCAGTGTAAGGCCCACACAGGTGGGCCCTGCCAATGTAGACTGAGAGGGAGAGGAGAGAGGGACAGACACCAGGGGGAACCAGGCACACTTGGCAGTGGAGTTTCACCTCTTGAATTCCAGACAAGACCTAGGTTCCTTGATCTGGAAACCTAAATCACAGATTTGTCCTGATCTCCCCACCCCACAGCAAGTGGGGTCTCATGATCACTGCTGCAGAATCATCCTGTCCCTTTAGCTGCCAGGTATGGCCACCTGGGAAGCAGTGACTAATCCAGACTTACCTGAGAAGAGCCTGAGGTGTCATCCTCGAAGTCCAGCCACCTCTGCCCCGCTCATCTGCTCTTTGTTCCCCAAGACAGCAAGCACCTTGCACCTTCTCATGGTGGGGCCTCATTGTCTTCTGGATCAAGGGGTTGCTACTGGAGGCCTACCGGGGCCCACCTATGGAGTTGTTCCTGGGTTTCCCCAGCTGCTCTGGCCCAACAGGGCAGCAGGATGATTCATGTCACTCAGAGCTGAGACATCTTCCAACAAATGGGAATTGCTGCTGTTGGGAGCTTCCGACAGTGTACTTTACATTAATTAAAGTGACAGGGACTATTCAGCCCTCGGCTGAGAATTGTCCGTAACAGATGATTAGATACTTGGGGTTTTCACGCTTCGTGACTCCAAGAAGCCTGACAAGGAAAGAGAGTGGGAGCAGAGATGGCGCTTGGAGCAGGGACACCTCCCAGGAGTAGGGAGGCCTTTGGAATCAGTGCTCCAAGCTGGGCTGGGCCAAGGTCACATCCAATGTTGTCTTGACCTAATTTATCTGGTACTAATGGTTTTTTGGCCAGAGGAGAGAGCCCACAGGTGAGGGAAGAAAGCCCCAGAGCAGGGAGTGGGGAATTGAGAGTGAGGTCCCACTGCCTTAATTTGGCTCAGTCAATTGGGATAAGTCCCTGTCCGTGCCTCAATTTCCTTATTTGTAGAACGGGGCTGGCCTGCCTAGGAGAGTAGACCAGGACGTTAGCTTCTCTGGGCTTTGCCTATTTCCTCATCTGTGACTGAGAAATGGGCTCAACCCCTAAGCCCTTTTAGCTCTAAAATCTAATAGCTATTTTGAAAAATGAGCATTTATGGCACAAATACTGGGTATTGTTATTGTTATAATTCGGAATGGCAAACTAAAGATCTTCCTAATGTACTTAATAACCTGCTCCTCTTCACTGGTCAGGGCTGAGCAAACCCAGAACTCATGACCGACCGGGATGCCTTCTCTTGGGAACAATGTCACGACAGCCTACTTGGAAAGGAGGATTCTATGGCTAAGTAAGTTGTAAAGGAAATCGCCATCATTTCCCTCTTACAAGTTATTGAAATTCATTTGACAGCAAAAAGGATATTTCTGCTAAGGAATAGGTATTGTAGGAAAAAAATTAATCTGGATTTTGGCCAGATCAATAAAAAAGAAATATCCTCCAAGTGTGGAGCCAAGAGAAGTACAAAGAGGAGCAAGACAGGGTGCTTTGCGTTCATTTGAGGGAGGCTGGACACGTGACCACGATGCATTTAATAAAGGTAAGTTAGACAAGAACATAAGGCAAAACATGTGGGGTCTGGGGTCCCAAAGGGAACGAGTGGCAGAGAGTAGCCTCTGAGGACTGGAACAGAGACGTTGTTGGGAGCCAAGTTCCTGGAGCTTGAGGTTTAAGAACACACAGTGAGATGCTCAAACAGCAGTTCTGCTGCCTCGCGCAGGAGCCAAGGCCCAGGGTGGTGGACGAGGAGGGGGCAGCACCTCAGCTCTGCCTCTCAGGCACCTCCAGAGCATGAAAGTTGGGGCTTCCTTAAACAGGTCTCTGATGGCCTCTTATAAATTCTGCTTCCCAGAATTCATTCAAGAACTTGACAGGTGGCTCGGCGCCTGTGGCTCAATCGGCTAAGGCGCCAGCCACGTACACCTAAGGTGGCGGGTTCGAATCCCCAGCCCGGGCCCGCCAATCAACAATGATGGCTGCAACCAAAAAAAAAAAATGGCCGGGTGTTGTGGCAGGCGCCTGTGGTCCCAGCTACTTGGGAGGCTGAGGCAGGAGACTCGCTTGAGTCCAGGAGTTGGAGGTTGCTATGAGCTGTGATGCCATGGCACTCTACCCAGGGGGATAGCTTGAG
>CAUYQV010166558.1:0-31571 GCA_963574575.1 Galagoides demidoff
AATGATTAACCAAATGATATGAAAGTTATGTTAACCAGCTTGATGAAGATGTTTCAAATTGTATATGAAACAGCACAATGTACCCCATGTTGGCATCAATGTACACAGAAATCAATTAATAAAAAAAAAAAATAAAAAAAAAATAATTTTAAGGGGCTTTTCAATAGTGTTTGGTCTCCTCTACAAAATTAAACATTTACTGTTCTTATACATTTCATATATGTATTTTTTCCTTTTAAGTATTTAGATTGACTTAAAATGTCTGTGGTTGGTAAGTAATGCTTTTAAATCTAATATATCTATAAATACAATAATCATCAAGTTTTCTTAAATTTTCCAAATATATAAAATGCCAAAAATGAATAGATTCCTGAACAGGAAATTTTTAAAAATTTTCTTAAAACCTTTATGTACTTTAGGCTGAGTGCCTGTGGCTCAAGAGGCTAAGGTGCCAGCCACATACACATGGGCTGGTGGGTTCGAATCCAGCCCTGGCCTGCCAAACAACAATGATGGCTGCAACCAAAAAATAGCTGGGCTTTGTGGCAGCCGCCCATAGTCCCAGCTACTTGGGAGGCTGAGGCAGGAGACTCGCCTGAGCCCAGGAGTTGGAGGTTGCTGTGAGCTGTAATGTCACGGCACTCTACCCAGGGTGACAGCTTGAGGCTCTGTCTCAAAAACAAAAAACAAAAAGAAAAAAACTTTGCGTACTTTCACTTACCTTTTTAAACTTCTGAAGCATAAAAGACACAACCCCATTTAAGGAAGATAGTTAGGATCTCAGTAACTAAGGCTCCTTATGATCAGGGATTTCACTTTGTGTAGGACCTGCAGTTGCAGAGACACAGAACACTCTGGTTACCACCTGAAGCAATAACCAGAAGCCAGGTAACTCAGGGCTGTTTCTCAGTATCCAGAGTACTAATGACTAGAGATTTTCATCTGTGCTAATGGATGGTGCTCATAGAACCCATTTTATAGTTGATCTCTCAGGGATTTAAAAATATGCATTGACTCTTATATTTCTCTGTGTCCCTGGGTTTAGATTATTTATGTATTACCAAGTCTTCCTGATTATTCACAAAAATGTATACCACCCTTTGGGTTCATGCCTTACATTTTTTGGTTCATAAGGTATATAAATGACTTTTCCATCTAAGACTAAAGGCTTTAGAAGTAGATGAGATCTTGTATTCTTTCATATTCTTAAGACTGTACAACTAGCAGATGCTTAAAATGAGATAGATTGAATTTGGGTGTCTCAGTATCTACTTCGAAATCACCTCATGAAGACTTTGTTCCCATAGCAGTGAAAAGTGGAAGGGTTTATGCATCTTTGTTATTTGCAGATAAGCAAAATCATGTAATAAAACTTTTGTCTGTTTAAAGAACCATCTGTCAGGCATTGTGCTAGGCAAAAGGATTACGATCATAGCTAAGACAGACCTGGGTTCCCTCCCTGTAGAGCATATGATAAAGTTGCTCATATGTTAGTATTGAAATTTGGAGAATTATAAGAGTAGGTACCTGAATAATGGGCTTTATTTCTGCCAATGAATAAACTATACTCAAGGTAATACTTTCCCCTTTTCTAGAATGAAACTAATGCTTATTTACGTGGGATTGATACAGAATTATCTTGGAGATTATTACTAGCAAAGTAACTACAACTTGTGACAATTTACATTTAAAGTGAGCTCATAGAAGAAAAAAGTTCACTTTTAAGAGCAATACATTTATTCTTTATTCACTGATGAGGTTTATTTTAAAATGAAATCTCAGTATAGATAACGCAATAAAGCTTGATCAAGAGAGTTTGGGCAGCTCCTTTTAGAGCCAGTAAGGAAATTGGAATGAGTCACATTACGGAAATTAGTGAGGCTGGTTTTTGCTTTATTTCCACTTGAAGATATTTTCTGAATGAGCATTTTATTGTTCTGAAAGATGTTCATGAAAACTATATGTTTTATTTTCTAATTCTCAACAAAGGGCATTAGAAATTGTTGTAGTTGGTCATGATAACTTAGAAAATATGGCCTTCTCTTAGCAAGTGGTAGGTCATTGAACAGTATACACAGTGGTTTCTTAAGTGGGTTCAACCCATGACAACACTTGCAAAGTAGCTTTATTCTTCTCTCACCACTGCTTTCAAATCACATAAGATTAAGGACTATTGAAGTGAGTGTCAGCATATTCAATAGGAAAGTAGTTAGCATGAGAAAATATGGGTTTCCTCTTCAATTATCCCTTGCTGTTAAAGAAATACTGAACTGGGTTGGAAATTCAGACAGTGTAGACTGAGGCTACTACATTTGATGTGGCCCAAGAATGATTCTCCGCTGGGCAAGATAGTATTTGGCAACAAAGCACGTAGGGGTGAATTTGAAACCATGAGAGTAATAAAGTCTCAGGGCAGCCCCCTTCTTGAGCTCTGGGACTCCTGACGTCTTCACAGGGTGATTTTTCTTCTTCTCAAGAGAAGGAGATGAAATGAACCACCTCTGTCTATTATCTGCTATTCTTAGGCAAGTTAAACCATGATTTATGTGCCCCTTTTTGAGATGAGCTAATTTAGCAAAAAAGGTATAAATCTATCTGCAGATATCCTGTTGAAAGTCTCCCTTCATTTAGAAATTATATTCACTTGTTTCTGTTTCTTTTAGAAAAGAGGTGAATGATGAAAGAGGCTGTGATTGGATGTTGCCATTGAGCCACAGTTTCTGCCCCAGGGAAAATAATTATCTTCTTTGGATCTGTCGAAGTTGATAGTTCCATGGTTGCTCCCACAGAACTTAGCTACAGGCTATGAGCAAAACCCAGCCACACCAGCTTGAAGCCTGGAAACTTTGGATACATTGAAGAGTCCAGTCTTCTGCAGAGGATGAGTGTAATAGCTAAATATTGTATTTGATAGGGATGTTAAAAACTTTCAGCCATCCTCCATCTCTTTATATTGTGAAACTTCTAGAATCAAAAGGAGATTTAGCTCAGACAGAAAATCATCACTAGTTTTGGCAGGTTCTGGAACGGGAAGAAAGAATCAAGTCTAGCCAGCCAAATGTATCCTAATAGTGAATGGGGCAATATCTAGAAGTGGCGTCAGAGCCTCCCTCCTACTGGCTCCTACTATTCTCTAAAACAATGTAACGTTTTAAAATAAGCCGGTGAGCTTACCTGTTAGACAAAGGAAGCATCCTCAGTATGGTTGGTGTTTGGAAAACATTTGCTATTTCAGGCTTGATAGAGGTACTGGCATTTCTCCTTGATCTAAATGTAATATATAGCACCTCTGGCCTATCAAAAAGAAGAATTTCTAAAGCAGAAGTAACAGTTACATAATAGAATATTATCCTCCACATAGGGCAGTTATGCTTTTGCAAAGTGGACCTAAACTTACAAGGTGGATTCTGACTTACAGCTGATGATAGGAAATAATTCACATTTAGAGTTCCTTTCAGATATGTTGTCCTCCTGTCAGCTGTTTATCGACATAAAACCTTACAGTGGAAGTGCTGGAGGTTCATTTTTGCCTGACTTAGCAAAAATACGTAAAATGATGATTCTCTCCCGTTTCATATTTCCGCTCAGAATAAACTACATCAGCCCAAACAAACTCAACTTGTAAAAAGCAGAAAATCAAGAAGCTACTACTAATCGTTCAGACTATCTTCTAGAATTCTAAATATGGAAACTATGTGTTATTATGAAAAAATGGTCATGACCAATTTGTAACAGCTGCTGTCCTGCAAATCTGATTTACCAGTCACTAAACCCCTACTTTTAAGTGTCACTTGTACATGCATGAAACTGAATTTCTCTCTCCAATACATACTGCCAGTAGGTTTTAGCAGTAGGAATCATAAAAAATTTGAGAGGTTATTTATTTACTTAGTTAGGGTATGTTACAGAGTAAATAGATGGAAATAAAATACAGTTTTATGTTAAGTTAGCTGTTTTTATGATCAAAACATCAAATCAGTTGAGTTTGACATATTATTCCAACGTGGTCAGTATTAACAAAATTTGTAGTCTTGAATTTTTACACTAGTTTGGAGTGTTTAGTAAGCAGGTCTTGTGTTCTCAGGAGGTTTTTTGCTATGAACTAGTCTATTACTGGAAGGAGAATACCAACTCCTCATCCATCATCTCTAAGTCCTCATGTCCAGACCTTCAACATGAATGAAAATAACTCTGCCTTTGTGCTTTTAGAGGACCTAATGGTTTAGTTACACCTGTCATTTCATGTATAAGGGATTCACGAGATCCTCAGATGAAACTAGTGATATCAGTAAAGCAGATAGAGGCAAGTGACTGGTCCAGAGCCAAGGGCTAGTTAGGGGCAGGAGAGAGAGAGCAGAGACTCACCTGGTTTTCCTCATCACACTCACAGGTGCTCATGTTCTGTACAGGATCACAAGAGGGTTGATGGCGGTAGGTGACTAAACTACTCCAGCTGTTGTGCAAGCTGCTCTTAGAGCCACACACCTCTGCTCTGGATTGAGAATTCTAACACCGAGAATACCATTGATAGCAAGAGTGGAGGCAGAGGAGGGGAAGCAGGATGAGGGGCATGTATCTTGGAACTTTGAGACCTGACAGGGGGTCTCTTTCATTGACCTAAAGTAGAAATAGCCAAAAAGCCTGGTCCTCCCCTGCCTACCGTGGCTCCCCTTTCTCTGGTTTCTTTTTCTCTGCTGTCTTGTGCGATAACTCCTTTCTGGAGGGCTCTGACAGCAACCTCTCTTTATGATTCCTGAACCTTCCTAGGTAGTTCCATGCATTTTGATGGTTGATTAGAATTTGAGAATTTGGGAACTGAAGTTTATAGCATTTCTAGCCAGGTCCGTGTTCCGAGATGAGTAAACTGAGATGACTGCAGGGTTTGGAATGAAACAGCCAATAAATAGTAGACCTGGAACCAAACGTCTGGTTCAAATCTCCTTCACTGCACGGTTGCGCTTTCATTTTGGTACGTCAGTGTGCACAGCAAGAGTTCAAGGCCTTCTGAGATCTCCTCACATCACACATAGTGCTGAATACAGTCCAGTGTAAGAAGGACATATGGACTTGACTCTGGAGCAGGATTCCACGAGCTGTGCTGGCCATGGGCTCCCTCCAACCAAGTACAGGGGTGTTTGTCTTGATGTGAGAAATCCCTCTTCTGGGCTCAGCTATGAACCTGATATGCCAGTGGTGGCTGTGGATGGTGGGTACGACGTCAAGGTCCTGAGGTCATAGGACTGCTTTCATCAGAGCAGATGGTTGTGATGGCAGCATTCTCCTGAGCCCTCCTAACTTGTTTGGATTCTTGCATATGTAGAGCATTGATTGATAGGGGGACTTCTTTGAGGCGCAAGGTACTTACACCTGTCTTATTTCAAGTATATTCCAAGGAGCTTATTATAGCCCTGTAAATAATCATTGATCCTCCCAGGATGCCCCACAGCATGTATTATGGATTATTTCTATTTTGCAAATGAATCAAGAAAGTCAGGGTTGTTGGGTTTTCCACCTAAGGCAGCTGGGTTGCTGTTGTGCAGATAGATGCTCTGAAGGATGACGGTACAGGAGACTTTTTCTGCATCTTTGCCTTTTCCAGATGTATGTACAAGGAATATACCATGACTAAAAATGCTAACCTGTGTTACTTTAATACACCAACATCAGCAAAGGCCCAGAATCAAAGCTGGGCCGTGTTATCTCCTCTAGCCAGAAGCTCTCTCAAGCAAGTACAGTTGGGAAAGCGAAGTAATTTCCAGTTGTGTCTTTGAAGTTGTCTGCTGTGATATGATGGTTGTTTAATACACGCTGTGGATATTTTTAAACTCGGAAGCCATCATAAAATGATAACGCAGAGGAACTGTTTGAACAGCTACATGTAAAGCCTAAAATTTTTAACCTATATAAAATTTTGTTTTCCTCCTTTAGATCTGTTATTCTGATGCTGATGAATTTTTAAAAATTAGATTTATACATGTTGGTGGTGAAAGTGTTACACAGTATGTAATTTTCATACTATGAAATTTCTCATTTGTGTGAGATCTCTCATTTCCATTGCATGTGTCTATGCATGAGTGATAATGTGTCTATAAGAAAAGCTATTTGCTCCTTGCGTGGCTGGTCAAATGAAACCTGTCACTAATGGCTTATTTTATTTTATTTTTTGCAATTTTTGGCTGGGGCTGGGTTTGAACCTGCCACCTCTGGCATATGGGGCCGGCGCCTACAGTTTTGAGCCACAGGCGCCGCCCCTAATGGCTTGTTTTAATTGGTGACTACATGAATTTATTATACTCATTTTTCCGAGTTTTTTTGGCCAGGTAGTTGCTGTGTGGTTTAGAGTTTTGTTTAGTATTTGGGCTTCTCGATGAGCAAGAGAGCGAAAGAGTGTCTGACCCATAAGAGAGAGTAGTATTCAGAAAACACAGACCAAGTGAATTAAATCGATGGAGAATGAATGACTCCAGATCATCCATGAAACCTGGATGAAACCAGGTCCTGACCTATTTTAGAATCAGAACGTTAGAGGTAAAATTGACGTTAGAGGTTACTTAATCTAGTTTCCTGTCGGTAGATGTAGATAACAAACAAATTACAGCTATTTGCTACAGAAAATCTTTAAAGAGAGATATGGAGTGCATTAGAAAGGATATCAGCATTACAGTTAGATGATCTGGGTTCCAGCTAACCACTGGCTAAATTTTTTGTATGTCCTTGAATATGTTCCTCGGTTTTTCTCTCTAAAGCAAGGATAAAATGAGATAACGGGTGCAAATTGTGACACGCAATGTTAAATCTTCCTGGCACCCTTCTAGACTTGTAGTAACAGACCACACACCATCCTGACTACAGCGTGCGGCCTGGTACCTCGCTCTATCTGAACATAGTGACTGGGTCAGGGGGTAGGGACGCGAGTGAAGCAGGGACAATTAGAGCCTTCCAATGGTGTCCTCCACGGCTCTAGCATGGTATTGCTGCGTGTATCAGAGCTTGGAGCTGCTGGAAGCCAATCCCTGGGTCCCAAGTGCCACTGTTGGGGAGGACAGTGACACGTGAAGAGAGCAGTGCTGGGTGTCAGTGTCTGTGCCCTCCCCCAGACTGATGTTGAAACTTCATTCCCGATGCGACAGTATTAAGAGGTGAGGCTTGTAGGATCTGACAGAGTCACGAATGGGGCTCGTGACTGTAAAAGGGCAAGAGGGAGCTGGCTGGGTCCCTTGTGCTCTTCTGTTGCTTCTGCCACGTGAGGACACTAGATGGTGGCACCAGACAGTGAACCTTGATTGTGAACTTCCCATCCTCCAAAACAGGGAGAGCATCAAGTTCTGGGCCCTATAAATTGTGCTCTGTGGTATTTTGTTGCAGCAGCCGGACGGGCTAGACAAGCAGGTCTAAGGCCGGTGGGGCCCACGATCCTGGCTTCAGTTGGCTTTGAGGCAAACCTAACTATTTTTACTGAAGTTTGCTGTGACCCTGCGAGTCACTTTCAGGGGTTAAGGTAGTTGGTTGGGTTTCAGTGACCTGCTTACTGGAGGAGTTTCAACTCACCTCGTAACCCGTAAATTGAACAAACAAGAGTCGTGGGGTCTAATCAGACTGTGTGTCCCACTGTCCAGTTAGAAGGTAGAGATGAATTGTTCCCCACCCCAGGATGAAAACTGGGGCAGTCTATGAGTTTTCTGATAATTTTAAGGACGACACTTTACTACAGTGGCTTTTAGTTGCAAGTAGAGTGAAGTGGCCGAATGTTGAAGCTTCATTTCCATCCTCTCTCTGCTTCCCTTCCCCAGCTAAGGCCTTTGACAGTTGGAAACTACCTTAAGTTTCCACTTGACAGCTGTAGTTTCTGGTCCTGCTTCCAGAGTCTAAGCTGGAAAAGAAAGAAAAAGAGAGAAGGGAAAGGAGAGGGAGAGGAAAGATCTTGCTGGGCTGATGAGCCAAGTGCTTCAAACTGACTCTCTGTGTTGGTCACCTCCCTTACTCACAGTCGGTGCATCTTCCCCACCTCCTGGTTTTCAGCAGTCTGTCCATGAAGACTCTGTGGGAGCCTTTCACCTGCTCCGTGTCCTCTCAGGCAGATCTAAGTGGCTTCAGAGCAGCTCTCTCCCTTTGGGGCTCACCTCTGTCCACACATGTACTCAGGCCCCGGGACAGACAGGTGCCGGGTGTGCAGCCATCCTGCACAGCCCCCTTGCCTTCTCACCTCTCCTGCACCGCTTGCTGGTTCAGCTTCCAGGCAGGAGTCAGGCAGATATACTCGACTACAGGGAACCTGGCAGGCTGCCCCCATTGGTCCTTTAGAATCCCGTCTCCTGACTTGTCCGAGTCACCCTCTCTTTCTGTCTGTGTTATGCATGAGAAGGGGCACCCAACTCTGTGCTCTCCCAAAGAAGTTTCCCCAGAAATTCTTCTTTCCTTGCCAGACTTTGGCTTTTCTTTTTGAGTGTGAGTTAGGGCTTTTTAGAATCACAAGGTGGGCTGCAAAATGTTCCTTTTACAATTTTGCACTTGGGCCTAGAACTTCAAAAGTTGGAGTTTCACAACCGTATCTTGGTATTTCTCATTTAAAAGACCTTTTACAAAACGAACTTCGTAAGCTGTGAAGTGCTACACAGTTGTGGGGGAATGTATTAATAACTTCCTTTGGCTTACAAAGGTACAAGGACTAACTGAGATAGAATAGAGAATAAAATGGGGTTGTACATCTTGAAGCAGCAAACATTTGCAAAAGACATAGGCTAGTCAGGGCGACTTTGTATCATGTCTGGTTAAGGCATACTTTATTACTTAGTGAAGGTGGAATTGTTTGCAAGATACAGTTTCCAATTTGCGCTGCTCTCCCAACTCAATGTATAAAGGAGGATAATCAAGACAGTCGGATACAAACATTGAAATGAAAAACAGGCCTTGCCCACGGAGCTAGCATTTTTCTCCCTTTTAGTTTAGGCAGCCTGGGATCCGTACACACACCTATGTCCACACACTCAGTGTAGGTTTTGTGGTTGGTGTTTTGCCAGCGTGCACAGACCAATTGACCGTCCTGTATTCCACTCACAAGAAATGGTGGAACAGACGACTTCAGACAATCCAGTTACATAAGACAGGGTTTTGATACATACGTAGCTTTCTGTTTATGAATTTTAAATGCCTGAATTTATCTTTAATAGAAGTGCCTCTTGAAGAATGTGTTTAATGGAGGTTTGTGCTATTATGGGTATTTCAACCTAATGGTGTAATTACCATATGTCATTAATCCTGTTTCTCCAGGGAATTTGTCTCCTTTCTCCTGTTAAAGCTAGAGGGTAACAAGAGCAAATGTTTTCAACTTTTACACATCATTCACTTTAAGTTGACAAGTTGGGGATGTGAAAAATAATACATCTAAGATCAATTTTTGAAAAAGTGGAAACCATTAAGCTGTGTTCAGAATGAATGCCCCCTGGCTCCTCCACTGTGCTGATGTTCGTGGAAAACAACTTCTTGCTGCTTCTTTTATTTTTAGACTGTGATTTTCTGTGCCTTCCCTGCTCCTCCCCAGCCCAAATACTTTTTTAGTAGGTTTCCTGCTGTGACAAAGTCAAATAATTGGAAAGGAGGAAGGTTAACATTTCCCACTAAGTGGTAAAGTTAAGAGAAGATCACACAGTCCATGTTCTCTTGCTCATTCTTTTCTGGGAGAAAGAGGTGGTGCCATCTATTGTTTTTTTCCTTCCCTTCTTACCATTTTCTCCATCCAACATTGTTATTATGAAAGTAATGTATATTTGTTGCATCAATTCTGAAAAATATAAGAAACTTAGAAAAAAAATTCTCATGTACTTCCTCAGCATTGAAGGAACTCCTGGCAGGGTTCTGAGTGCTAAGACGTGGTACATATGTGTCCCACAAACGGGACAGCTTGGTAAAATTTTTTTAGTTACCAATATACTGTAAAAGATTCAATGTCTTTAAAACTTTCATATCAACATTTTTAATGGTTATATGGTATTCTTCCTATTGTATATTTCTATATAAGGGTAACATGTAGTTATCTGAAGACAAAAGCCTTCAAGCCCCAAAATGTAAAGTCACAGTCCCTGGAACCCTGGCCTGAGTGAAGACCTGGTTGCTCTCTGAAGGCCGGGCTGCTTGGGACTGTCCAGGGACTTCAAGAACCAAATGTGTAGTCAGAGACGGTTCAACTCCTTTTGATTGTAAATAATGACTCCTGTGAACTTTATATTGGCAGTCATTTAATTCTTTCATCCGGAAAGATGTAGTTTACATTCTGGTCTATTAAACTAATCTCCAACTCTGTTTTTTAGAGAGTGGTGTAATTTGCAACAGCCAGGGTAACTTTTCTGGAGGGCAAGAGGCTACGAGAATGAGTGTGCACGCGCGTCTGTCTGTGGATGTGCGTGCCTCTTTCTCGTGTTGGGTTGACCATGGTCAGAGTAGTGATGTATCAGGGAAGAGTTTGCGGGTCCAGAGGTGCCACAATGTGGGGAAGCCCTTGGGAAACATGGAGATAGCCCGTGTCCAGCCGCACTGCCCTAGCGGTGTGGAGACAGGGGTGCTCCAGCTCCCATTCGTTTTTCCCACAAAAAACTTGACTTGCCCTGGGGCCTGAATTTGTGCACCTCAGGAACCTGACAGGAGAGTTGGCTCCAGTGATGGAGTCCTAATTGTACCAAATGAAAGCTCACTGCATCAGCCAGGCGGTTAATGCATCGATATTTAATTACTAGCTACTCTACTGCCGGAAAATGACATCAGACTGCTCTGTGAAATCTGCTCCTGAAGAATGCATTTTCCTTTTGAATAGTTCATGTTTTATTATACTACACATTGTAAAAAAAAAAAATCAAGAAAACGTCTTGATGTCCCAGTAAACCTTGCAGTGCCACTGCCGTGTCCTCACACTGCCTTGGCTCTCTAGGCTCACGTCTGGCTGTGGGCAGGCGCTGCAGGAGAAACACTTCAAATCTCCGGTTTCCCCGGCTCAAATCTCCCGTAGAGCTTTGAAGTGGGGCCTTGATCCAGGTGATCTGTCTTTCTGGGTCTCCGCCACCACCCACCTCCTCTTTCACAACTTTGAATGTCATGTGAGGATTTGGGAGAGAATTGTAAGTTGAATTTTTCGGCACTATTTTAATGATATAAGGCTCCCTCACCCTAGGTTTCTCTCTAATGACTTTCGCGTGAACTTCTGCACTAGCTTCTCTAAACAGCTGTAAGTAAATAGAGTTTCTCGGCTATATAATATTCCCAAGGGTATGTTTTGAAATGGGGTTTCGGCATCACAGAAATGTTTAACGTACTAGATATTTTGCTTGGGTAAAATATCAATGAATGGGAGAAACATCGTGATGCAAAGCAGCGTCACACACAGAGCATTAGAAGTACTCGTGAGAGTTACGTTTCCCAAGGGGATTTGGTAAAGCCTGTCTACTATGTTTTCTTTTTAGGAGACTTTAATTTGTCACTAGTATGACTGTCATAGTGACCACGACCTTTTAAATCCCTTTGCTTCTCACCACTTCACATAGGTAGACTCCTTATGTATTAATAACCATGCAGTGTGTGGTAGGATAACTCTAAAGTGAAATGGATTTCACTTGGAAAACAAAGCTAGTGTCAGTTTTATGCTGGCCGAGTAGGTTTTTTTCTCCTCTAATTTTTAGTTTAACTGAGATAATAAAGTATGTTGTATAGTAGCTCAGTGCCTGACCTACAGTAAAATGCTCAGTGTTATCACTTGCAGAGATTTTTATTATATTCACTTAACTATTTCAGTTCATTTTTTTCTTTTTTACTTCTATTAGTAGCTGGAAATTTTTTGTTTGAAATGATCTGAATATTAGCCGGGTGTTGTGGTGGGCTCCTGTAGTCCCAGCTACTCGGGAGGCTGAGGCAAGAGAATCACTTAAGCCCAAGAGTTTGAGGTTGCTGTGAGCTGTGAGGCCACAGCACTCTGCCAAGGGCAATGAAGTGAAATTCTTTCTCAAAAAAAAAAAAGAAAGAAAGAAATGATCTCAGTATTTACATAGTCTCTCAGGATTAAAAGAAAAGTAAACTCTATGAATAAATTTTAATAAAATACGTTTCCCAGGAGCTAGTTAAATAATTTAAGTTCATTTCATTGTCATCTCTGAATTAAAACTTCTCATTTACCATCCATCCCATTTAATGATGAAAATACAAGAGAAATCTTTAACACAACAGGAGTAAAATGCCTATTGTCTGGATAAAGCATTTCAACACTTTGTACTTTTGACTCCGTGTTCATCCAGGTCCCAAATGTTTCGTGTCCCAGAGTGCAGTGAATTAGCATGAAAAGTCACTGGATATTAGAAACTGTCATGCCACGAGTTCATAAGCGTGTGTATTTTAATATTTAAATCATTGTTCAACATCACTTTTGGCAGATATGGTCTTAATAAAACTTAGTGTGTGGTTTCAGTTTAATGATACTTAAATCTTCTCTAAAAGTCTGACGTGGAGAGTGCTTGTCCTGCAACACTACATGTTTTTAAATTCTTGACAAGAATTCCATGCAAATGTTTATCCTGCTTCATTCTTCTATTGTGGCTTTTTATTACTACACTCTTGTAATGCTGAAAATCTGCCACACCGTCTCATTGTTGCTGCCTCAGTTAAGGCTCACCGAGAGAATTGCTGTTATTTAATAAATGGATTCGTTCCTTGTCACTAATGTGACAGAAGGAATTTGAAGCCATCTGATTTCGTAGCCGGCTCTGTTAATTCAGTAACGGCTTCATGCTGCCAGTGGATGGCTGTGGAGTCACTAAAGCCAGCAGAGGTTTAGGAGAAACTTCTGTTCTAACGATACATGAAAATGTGAGCATATTTTTTACCTTCTGGATAATCAACATGCCTTCTGTTCATTAGGCTCATGCAATTTGACTTTGAAAAATTATCACTTGTAATAGTTGCAAAACAGTCACATTAAGAACCTGTAAACTATTATTTTTCCTCTGCTATTAGTTGATCAATGTTATGGTTAATTCTCAGGATTTACAGGTTATATGGGTTTGTAGATTCTCTTTGTGACCTACCTTAAATACTCATTATAGTAGAGGGAAATAAAATTTATAGAATGAAATTTAAGACAGAAAGGGATTTCAAAGATCATCCAGTCCAGCCCCTTCATTCCACTCCCCTGTTCTACAGATAAGGGACCAAAGACCATCAAGGTTCAGGAGCACACAGCCCTAGCACAGGAGCAGGAACCCAGGGCTCCTAGGCTCGTTCAGGACCCCTTCCAGAAGCTGGAATAATCGAGAACATTATTGCCCCATGGTTTACTATGGAATAGAATGAATTCCCCAAAGAAAGCATGCCTAGCCCACTTCTAAAGGTTTTTGAAGCAGGTAGGTTGTGGGGGGACGCTTTGTTATTAAAGCAGGTCCATGGTGAC
The DNA here is from genome assembly GCA_963574575.1 of Galagoides demidoff. Classification (NCBI taxonomy): domain Eukaryota; kingdom Metazoa; phylum Chordata; class Mammalia; order Primates; family Galagidae; genus Galagoides; species Galagoides demidoff. Next base: position 13,421 of record CAUYQV010166558.1, read on the forward strand.
ACCCCAACGACAGAGCATTGGCCAGGCTCTGAAAAATGGGGTCAGAAACTGTATGTGCTGTCTTAGACTCATAATGAAGAATGATCCATTTAAGTAGCCTCCATTCACCATATAGAAAGTTTAGTGTTAGCTATTACTATCTAATACTAAAGAGTTAAGATTCCTAAGTGTCCTCCAGTGCTTCCCGCCTGCTGTTAGTTCTCCTGCCATTTCTCAACCTTCACCTCCTCTCCCCCACACTCCCTCTCTCCCCCTCCATCCCCCTAACCCTCTAGCCCTATGACCTAGTTTTAGGCTCCCACACAGCCTGGCTTTTCACACCTCTGTCTTTATGTGGATTGGGCTCTCTGCCTGGATTGCTGGCGGCCCATTGTTCTCTCAGCAGCTCCTTACATCCCTCAAGATTCAACTCACATGTGCCTTGTGACATGGGGTGTCTAAGGCTTCTCAGTTAGATAATTTATTGTGTTCTTTGTAGTAATTTCTTTACAAGTTGTGTCCCTGAATCATAAGCCCTTAGAGGGCAAGGACTCTTTCTTTGAGCTCTGTATTCAGCATAATGCTTGGAGCACTGTAAACACTCAAATGTTGAAAGAATGAATTATCAGGCATGGTTTTTAACCCAGTTCAGTTAGCTCGCTCCTTTTCATGGCTGTGAATTTCCACAGTTGCTCGTGTGGAAGACAAGAGGACAGCCATTCCCTATGACATTTATTCATTTTCCCTCTTGAATGTCACGGGAAGTTAAGCCATTTCACTTGATTCATGGACGCCATCTGGTGGAGAAAAGGCTAATTACACACCTGTAGTGCGCGTGCCTAACCCATACCACATGGAGATCATTGATATTGAAGCTTTCACTGTTTCCTGGTGGCTTCTAGGAGCACAGTCAGGAAACACTCACTTGGTCATTGTCTTTTCATTCCTGTTCTTTGATTTCTTAATTAAGAAGTTGGTCAATTATGAATGTTTAAAAATGTTAATCTGGCAAATAAGATACATGTTATTAAATATTGTTTACTTGCTGGTGTAGTCACTCATGTGGTTTAAGGATAATGGATTATTTAAAGGTTTGGATATTTAATTTTTGAAATGTTTCTGTGACGCTGAAGTTTTAAAGTGGTCACAAAGCCCACGCAGCTTTCTTCAACTAGAAGCTGCACTTTGAGTCTTGAGGCTGGATGACGGGGTAGGAACAGCCTCTTAGCAGTAGGGTTACCTGCCTGTGGAGGACTCAGTGACCAGGGTGATGTGACTGGATGTGGGAACCAAACTCACGTACAGAAAACATACACTCTTCACCCCCCTTTACGCCCTGAGGATGGCCTTTAGTCGTCAAGGAAAGGCTGGCTTTTCTTCCGTGCGCTCATTTTTAAAAGCTGTAGAGTCTGTTTCACTTTATAAACATTTTCCTCAGAAGTGTTGCAATAATTTATCATTGAGAATAGTAAAATTGAGTTAAATGAAACATTCCCTGTGTGGACCTCTTCATTCACTAATGGCACTTGGTAAATGAGGGATTGTGGGACTGAACTATCACTCATAGCACTTTCATTTGAAAAATTACCTAACACACACATACGGATATCCAAACTTTTATTTTTAACTGAACTGGAAAGGACTCTGAGAATTTACCTAGTATTTGGGAAGGAAGTCATTAAAACGTGTTATATATAAAATTTTGTCTTGAACTGCTCTTAAAGATTTCAAACAGAATTGGCAAGTCATTGACTTTATAAATAGCTATTCAGTACGAAAATGGCAGCCACCTGTCTTCTAAAGTTCTATTAACCTTTGCTGTTTAACTGCCTGAATGTGGACATATGACTTGTGTTAAAAAGAAAGTCCGGTTCGTTGTGTCTTGTAAGTCAATTTGACTTATTTAATGGCTTCTTTATCCTACGGCCCCTAAGTCTTTTCCAAAACAAGTTTTGAGAAGGATCACAGGTACTACCTTGGGAAATAAAAATAAATTAATAATGACTATACTGTAGATGGCAAAGTTTATGATGTTTTCTAGTCATTTCCACCGTGATTTATGACATTTGGAAATAGTTGCAACAATAAATCTTTGGGTGGATCCGTCTTGGACAGGGACTGTCTGCGTATAGGACATAGGAGAGGACGCTGCTCTGGAGTGGAATTTCTTCTTGCCATTTTGGAGGCATCAGCCTTCACTAAGTAATTCATTATTCTAAGGTCGGAGCAGCTGTGACTCACTGTAATTATGGATTGATGATGTCCCTGAATCCTAATTCAAACTTTACACGTCCTTCTGGAACCTTTTAAAATTTCTTGTGGTTTGGTAGTTCCTAACAAATGCCAGTTTTGAGAATCTAAGGTTGCTTAAGTTAGTTTTTCTTTGGGTTATCACCAATTGCCTATTGTTTTTAGAATGCTTAATACAATTTTCATTTTTTATCTTAATCAGGTAAAGCAGTTGCCCTTTATAATACTCCATTGCATTTCCTCTGAGAATTGGTACCAGACTGTAAATTCTAAGACTCCCTCTAACTTTTTAGGTTGGATGGTCAAATGGAAAAGAATAAAATGCTTAAGAAACACCTCTGGGGTGTTAGAATTTTTAAATCACTCTGTTGGGTTCACATAGTAAATTGTATATCAAATTGATTTGGAATTATCTCCTCAAACAGTCATCTCTGTAACTAGCTTGTGGGCTATTTCAAGGTAGGACTATGGAAACTTAACTTTTGTATACCTGGAACCTAATACACTGCATTTATACATGAAGGCATATAATAAATGCAAACTAAATAATATTAATATGTTTGCATATCTGTTAGTTTTGTTTAGTTTGGCCATTTATCTATACCAGGGTTTGGCAGAATTTTTCTTTAAAGAGCCATGTTATAAATATTTTAGGCTTTGTGTACCATTCAGTCTCTGTCTCAACTGCTCAACTCTCCCAACATAGTAGAAAGCAGCCACACATGTTATGTGAACAAATGGCAGGGCTGCGTTCCAATAAAACTTTATTTACAAAAACAGGCATTCTGGGCTCTAGGTTGCACCTTGGATTTAGACCAAAGTTCATAGACCACAGGATTCATCTCATATCCTAACTTTGATTAATTAGTGGCTGCCTTGGAATACTATATTGAGAAGGGTCTGATTATCAGTATGGATTGAGAGGCAAATAGTTCTTTGATTATTTAATAATGCCCAACATAGCATTGTTTTGATTCTTCCTGTAATTTATTTTAAGGACACCAACTTGTGTAGATGGTTGCTTTTATTTCTTTGCGTTGGGCACCAAGAAACTCAAAGTTTTTAATTCATCTCTAACAAATACAGTTGGCCCCTGAACACCACCACGTTTGAATTGTGCAAGTTCACTACCATGGACTTTCTTCTGCCCCTGCCCCCTTCCCCCAGACAGCAAGACCAACCCCTCCCTTCCCCACCCCCTCAGCCTTCTCAGTGTGAAGATGGTCTGCTTCCACTTAATGAAGGGTAAATCTATTTTGCCTTCCTTACAAATTTTAGTAACATTTTCTTTTCTCTTACTTTATTGTGAGAATACAGTGTGTAATAACTATAGCATAGGAAAATGTGTGTTATTGACTGTTTATGCTGTTGGCAAGGCTTCTTGTAAACACTAGGCTGTTAGTAGTTAAGTACTGGGGGAGTCAGAGGTTACACAGATTTTCAACTGCCGCAGGGATTGGCACCCCTGACCCCATGCTGTTCAAGGGTCAACTGTAAAGGAATCTTAAAGCGCATATTCAGCGTCCCACCTTAAACCTTTGTTTCATCTCAGTTCTATCTTATTTTTGTTAGTCCTGAATTCCTAAAACTTGCGTACATAAAATATTTATGAAACTGTAGATTTTGCTGGAGAGGAAAGGATTGTTAAGAATGTATAAGGACACATCTGCAAAACAATAGTATCATGTCTACCTTGCGTGTGTGTGTTTTTTTTTAAGATTAAATGAAGTTGTATAAGTACCAAGTATAGTCCCTGGCATATAGTGAATAGTTGATAAATAGTTGTTAAATATATACTTTCTAGGGAGGCCGAGGTGGGTGGATTGCCTGAGCTCACAGGTTTGAGACCAGCCTGAGCCAGAGCGAGACCTCATTTATAAAAATAGCTGGGCATTGTGGCAGGTGCCTGTAGTCCCAGCTACTTGGGAGGCTGAGGCCAGGGAATTGCTTAATCCAGCAAGTTTGAGGTTGCTGTGAGCTGTGACTTCTACTAGGATTGACAAAATGAGACTGTCTGAAAAAGAAAAAAAATGCTTTCTAGAGAGCTCAGGCGGCATAGCTACATGGGCAAATCATTAGTTCTGATTTCTCTGGCCCTGCTTCTCCCAGGTAGGTGGGAAAATCCCTGGACATGAAAATGCTCTCTCAGGATTACCCAGGTTTCATCTTTTGTAACTGTGACTTTCCCAGTGACAAGTATTAGGCCACACTCTGCATTTGAGTCTCTCCTTCTCTGCTGTCAGCTTCTTTCTATGTGGAACAAGGGTGTTATCCTCAGAGGAGGAGAAGGAAGTGGGATTTGGAACGAGGAGACCACTGGGCTTCTTTCTTCTGCCTTTGGGAGCACCACCTTCTTATACTGATGCAACTTCCACACATTTCTTAAAAGAGCTTATTTTAGTTTTATTGCACTAACTTTGGGGGCAAGAATTTTACTACTCAAGATGAATGATTTTGAATTAGTTTCTATAAATCAATTGATGCTCTTTTAGCCCACAGTCCCCTTCATAAAAGAACATCTTTTCTGACTCTTAAAGACTTCCCAAGGTGTTATGACTGTGTTATAGCAAAAAGTCAAAATGGTGTAAGGTCAACACTGGAGAGAAGTGTGAGCGGAGGGCTGTGGCTCTAGGCTGCCCGCTGTGAAGAAAGGTAACAGCGGGAGCAAGTCAGAGAGAGAAAAAGCAGCTTGTTGGGCTTCACGTTGTTTTAAATGCAGACTCTTTATAAGAAATCCATTTTAATGAAAAGAAATTTAGAAACGTTCCCCCCACAAACAGAAAGTTGTTAGCTGCATGTAGGCAAATGTAAGGCGTGTGTGTCCTTTTCTCGTGCCCCTCCACAGACAGGGCGTATCCACAACCTCAGAAGGGATCGATCTCGAATTCTTTCCTCCTATAAGAGTACAACTTTTATTCACCCATGGCTCTAACAGATTCACATTTTTGAAAATTTATATCAATACAACATGCCGTCTTTCCTGCCTGCATCAGCCTCTGCTTATTCCTCATCCCTGTGCTCGTGAACCTCCCAGTCATTTTTTAGGTCTGCTTACGTATCCCTTTCTCAGAGAAACTCTCTTGGCCCTGATCAGACTGTGGAGGTTCCTTTGTTGTGTCCCCTGGAATCTTGTTAATGTCTGTCCCCCCGCGGACTCTAAGCACCATGAGACCAGGTCCATGTCTGCTTCTGCCCGTCCAGCATGGGGGCCGACACACAGTCGATGATCGACTTGGTTGAAAGGATGTCATCCCAGGCCTCCTCTGTGTGCTTGCTCATCTGGGTGTCATCTTTGGAGCTGGAGTGGGACTTGGGAGAAGACATCTTTCTCTATAAGGTCCATGAACTATTTACTCATTCAAACTTTAAAATGTATCTCCTTATAATACATATTTATCCAAACAGGTGCACGCTTCTGAAATTATAGCTTTTCTACAAAATTACGTATCCCACTTTCCTCTTGCTAAAATAAGGTAGCCTTCCCAGCCCTGCACACAGAGGTACGTAACCCTTTCCCTTCTGCTACATTTTGCTGCAGTTCTCCAGGACGTTAAGTCTCCCTTGGAGATCAGTATTCTGACCGTGCCTGAGGATGGTCAAGAGGAAATCATTGTGCTTTCCAAGTGCTCTCCCACGGGTCACTTTTCTGTGTCCACACAGCTTGCTGAGACTGACTTAATTGCACACACACTGCTGGGCGAGGGTTCCAGGTGCTCTCCGGCATCAGAGGTACACAAGGTCAGCTGCTTTGCTTCAAGGGCAAGCTCAGCCTTCCTGAGGTTGAGCAGATTGGCAGTCTTAAAGCCTGTGGCACTGAGGGCTGGCAGGCCATGCAGGAACGTCGTGGTATGTAGTCAAGGTTCTATAAGAATTAAAAATATTTCCTTGCCAAATTGAGTCTTGGGAAATGTGGAGGACTAATGTTGTGGAGAGTCTTGTGCAACCCTAAATATTAAAATTCATTATAAGCATTATAAAAATACACATGCCCAGATGTTATAGGGGGTAGAATCTGGTGTTTCTCACCTCTTAGTGAGTCTGTTATAATGTAGTGCAGGCTTAAAAAGCAGAGTCTAGAGTCTGTCTTTAAAAAACTTGATTTACTAACTATGGAGCAGGACCCATGAATCTGCTTCCCCTACAGGATACTAAAGGCGTCCTTCCTCCTCCCCAGTCCACCCTGTTGGGGGCCACCCCTGCAGAAACACTGATCCAGCCCAGTCACTGAATTCTGCAGAGAAACGGACGCCCTGTCCCCGTGCCTTTCCCGCGAGTGGATCTAATCTAGTAAGGAGTCACTGTGACCCAGTCCATGACCTTCAGACCCGGGTCCCTAAGATGAGACGTTAGATGTGTGTGTGTGTGTTTTCTGGGAAGAAGATCTGTTACTGTCAAAGGTTTTTAGTCAGGCCCAAAATTATGCAAAAATCTTTGGAAACACATTATAAGTAGGTACAAAAGGCTCCAGCTCTGTCCAAGCCAGCAGCTGTGCAAGTGGTTTCCTGAGGCATAAAATAAGATGCTCAGGAAGTCTACTAGTGTGACATGTATATGCTTCTGTGGCAGACGAGAGGCAGAGGTCAGGCGATAGGAGGAAACACTGTGGGCATGGTCCTTTTTCTTTCTTCGTGGTTGTGTAGAATTATCCCTCACAGAATGTCAAGCTGGTCTGGAAGCGCCCATTCCCCACCCTTCCCTTCTGGTGTACCCGTGTTAGACGAGGTGACAGGAAAACCCTCATATGTGAAAAATCTTCTGTCCTGCCCTGCTGGTTGCTCATAAACTAGTGGCAAGGCAAACAGGTGGCCAGTGGGAGACACTGAAGTGGCTGACAGTGATCATGGAGGTCTGAACGTGAAACAGGGTCGTGGAGGGACGAGGGAGGGAGCAATCACTTTAATTCTGAGAAGCTACTTCTGCAACCTAAGCGGTTACTCTTATCTGAACAGAAGTTTTGAACTGTGTACGCACACTGTGAGCTGTTGGACATGCTCTTTCCTTATCCTTGTGAGAGGCAGCAGGTGAAGTCTGCTGGGGCAGGTCGGCCTCACACCAGCAGTGGTGGGAAGAGTAGATAAGCTCCGTCTGTCCTCATCTCTGCTGTCCCTCTTTGTGACCCATTCTGAGGCGTTTCCCTGGTGCCTCACTACTCCTCAGTCTCTCCCCTTGAAGGCAAAAGTCTGCTCAACTTGTCCACACCGAGACTGAGTGTTACTGAGGCCATTACTCTTCCTCACAATATTTGCCTGTTTTCAGGGGAAGAGCTGGCGTTAGCCAAAGACTGAAGCTGTGGGGATAGAATGTCAGGGATCGAAGAAAGCTGAAAGGGAAAATGATTTGGGGGCGAGGATCCTCCTTGGGTTACATGGTGCCAAGGCGGCTCTAACTCCCATGAAGTTAGGATGGCCTTTCTCTACATGTCCACTGCACATACAGGGAGGCCTAAATCTCATGCTGGTTACGAAGGCACGTCTCAAACTTGCGTCCACTGGCGTTGATCTGGAGCTTCCCTGCCAGCCTGGCCACACCGACTTTCTGCAGGTGCAGCTTAAAGCCACCGGACAGGTGGCTGCGGAGCAGGAGCCCAGGGAGGCCGGGGGGTGGGGTGGGGGGTTCCCTGGCACTGCTCCTATACAAACAGTGTTTGCCAGCCAGGGAACATTTTATCTGTTTTGGCCATGTCCCTGAGGGGCTGCTCTACTGTCAGAGCTATGGAGCTTTTTGATTCATAACTCATGAGTGTTTTATAATTCATTTACAACACTTTGTCCCCTTGGCTTCCTGAATTCCCAGGGGCATTTTCAGTTAGCATTCTGCATGGAACTTTCCAGCATATATTTGGATAGCACTCATGGAAGTTAGTAATTCCCAAGCTTTATAGGTCAAGATTCAGAAATGGAAGAAGATTTTATCAGCAATTAACTGTCATTTAAAAAAATATGAAACATATTTCTATAAACAACTATAACTTGCATTTTTTTTCTGTAGAACTCCAGCGTATAGACAGTGAAACACTCTCTTCTTTCTGTAACTGTTGCAAATGTAACCATCACAAAATTTAGCCAGACTGCTTTGGCTGAGCACTGCTTGTTTTCTCAACAGATTTATGAACAAGTCTGCTGTTGAGCTGCTTTTTGTTGCCATCTCACAGGAGAACTTAGATGTTTGTGTGTGTGTACTGTAAAATAAAAAATTAAAGACCGTCGATCAGTACAACCTATTTCCCTGAATCCCTCAACCTTTCCCTGGAATATGTGTGATAATTGAGGGGCAAAGAATTCATCATCACTTTGGTAGTAGGAAAATAACGTCAACTTTTCTTTAGACTGTAAAGAAATACATTTTTCAATCTGTCAGAGTTTGAATGTAGATTTTGATCCAAATAAGGAAAATGGACCACATGGCGAAACAATATTTGATACCTTGGCTAAATTTTATCTTCCCACAGTTAGAAAGTAGGGATCTGGAAGAGGGAGGTAAGTTAGTTTTTATATATAAAGGTCTCCATCTGCTTTTAGGGACGCCATCATATAGGAAGAGGGATTCAAGTTATATTTTCATGCCCTGGCATGCTTGGTGCTACACATGAATACGATATCAGATTAAATATCAATTAGATGATTGATAAATGTATTGAAGATTTGTCACATGAAGAATCCCAGAGGAATTGTCCTGAATAATCTGTGATTTAGTCATCATCACCTTTCATTTAAACCAAATGAAACCTTCAGTCTCACAGTACGTAGGTCATCCGATCCAGCCCTCACGTCCTGAGTGCTGTGCCCTCCGCGTGGCCCTTTGGCCACGTGACTGACTAGCATTGGCATGTCTGCGGCATTGGTTTTCCAGAGCAATCGTAAATCTTTGTAAGAGGCGTAAGATTTCATTTATATGCTTCTGGTTTAAGCCTGGGACTTTTTCCCTCAATGCTATATTTCTTGAAGGAATCAAATTTGCCTTCTTGAGGCAGAATTATGAATGCAGGAGTATAAGATGGTCACCTCAAAGGAGCTTTTCTTATTTAAATAACCCTTCTAGATTAAAAGTGCCAAAGGCTAAAAGTGGCAAGAAATGACACTCTTGGCAGGCAGGAGAGAGGAGCTGCCTTCCTGCTGTCCTTCCCTGGTGGGCAAGGACACTCACTCTGACTTTGTTTTAAAGTGCCTGGAGCCAAAGAGGAGCTGTCAGAAGTTAATGATATGTTACCACAAGAAGGATGGATTCTAGGGTGGACCTAAGTAAATTAACACATGGGCCGTGTGCGGGCTGCTGCTACATCAGCAAACACACGTTCACAGCCCTTCAAGGGCAGTGGAACCTTGCCTGCAATAAAATATCCCCCATCTCCCTTCTGTCTTCCTCAGGAATGAATTTCGAAGGATTCTCATGATTTCTTCTTCAACCTCTGGATACCTTGTGATCATCCCTGAGTTACTTCACAATTCCCCCCAATTCAGCCGCATTTGTATTCAGTATTTGCAGAACTAATTTCCCATCTTATTTCCATGTGTCTTTCTCAGAGCCAAAGTCTCCTCACAGAGGGTCACTGATCAGACACCCGAGAGCCAGGTGGAGCATCGTACCAGGAGATGCTCTGACTGTGGGTACGGAGCTCAGCACTTTGCTTTAGTCTCCTTCTGGTCTGCTTGAGAGGCTCGCATCCACTCACATACACGAGCCCAGACAGCGCGTGTTCCAAGTTGGGGCAGGGGGTGCCCTGTACGTACAGCGGGAAGGTCCTGCCCTCAACCGTCTGTCCCATTCAGTCCAGTGGAGCTAGAGGATTCCTCTCTGCTCAACTCGAAATCCTATATTTTTAAATGGAGGGGGAAGGGTAATGTATAAAATCATAGAATTTGAAAGATGTTAAAATTCTGAAACATCTTATTTTGGCAAAGCATTCTCTAGAACAGTGTTTTTCAATCTTATTTGTCTCCTAGCACACCGGAAGGTATAGTTAAACTTCTGCAGCACACTTAAATTATGCTGATAAAAAAGTAAAAAAAAGAATATACTTACTGTGCTTTGAATTTCTTTCAAAAATAATGATCTTTAAAAATTTTTGCGGTACGCAGGTTGAAACTCACTGCCCTAGAGGCCGTTCAGAACTTACCATAGCTCACCGAGTAAATAACTATCGATTTGTCTTAAGATCCCCGTTATTGGTGCTTTGCTTTGTAGCCATCTTTTCCCCGCATTTCAGGCGTGTTTTCTTTGCATCTTGAGACCGCAGGTCCCTTTATGACAGAGGCTCGTTCTCCCCACAGTGTCAAGTCCAACGTGCTTGACTCAGCAGACAGTCAATAAATTAGAGTTGGGCGGACAGTTTTCTTTTTAAGATGAATTGTGAAGTACTTAGCAGCTCTTAAAATATACTTTTGCACCCCCTGCATTCTTTAATGTTTATCACTTATTTCTTAAGGATCCACCACTATAATAGTAAACACATTCTACCGTGTTCCCAGAGTTTAAATTCTTCATTAACTTCTTTTTCATTGATCCTTCTTGCTCACTGAGTTCTGTTTATAGGGTATACTTCAGTCGTTTACCGTCCTCCAGGCCAAAGCTGGTGTCATAGGAACATATGCAAATTCCGTGGGGAGATACGTTGTATATACCACCAGGGATACATTTGGATAATCTCAAACATAAGCGTCCCGTCCTGGGGGCATTAACACCCCAGGAAGCCACCCTTCACTCACTCACACGTGCAGGTCTGAGGCTCACTCTTCATGATTCCTCAAAGGGTTCCTAGCAGAATCAACCCCGTTGCCAAAAGAAGAAATTAAGGCAAGAATTGGAAACCTGCTGGATGCTCTTTGCTGTTTGTAGAAGCTGGGTCAGGCCAGAGTCTGAAGGATGCGGAGGATTGGCCCACATTAGTAACTGGTCTACTGTCACTCAAAAGTTATTGTGAAGACATGGAAAGGAAAGGGTAGAAATTACTTAGAAAAGCATAAAGTGCTGCCCACGTGCAAGGCACTGATGGGGAGAGGCAGTGTGAGCGTCTCTGAATAACTAGGTCATCACAATGTGCAATTGAGGACTCAGACTTCTAGGAGTACTTAATTGATTCAAGAATAGTTAAGTAATCATATTTTTATCTTGTTTTCACTTTTATTTTTAGGTTTAGTGAACTTTTAAGATTTAAATTGCTCTTTGTATTATGTATGACTTGTGGAGTAACTTCAGTATCTGTTAATAATGCTTTTGAACATAAACCCGTGATCAAGAATGAGCTTGACTGCCATTTGAATACATTAAGAAATCACCTTTACGGTGCATCTTACAAGGGTACATGTGAATCTTTCTAAATGGAGAATATGAATGTCTTAACACAATATGACATGCTATGTTAACCAGTTTGATGAAAATATTTTTTTTTTTGAGATGGAGCCTCAAGCTGTCCCCCTGGGTAGAGTGCCATGACATCACAGCTCATAGCAACCTCTAACTCCTGGGCTCAAGCGAGTCTCCTGCCTCAGCCTCCCAAGTAGCTGGGACCACAGGTTCCAGCCACAACTCCTGGCCATCTTTTGGCTGCAGTCATCATTGTTGTTTGGCGGGCCGGGCTGGGGATTCGAACCCGCCACCTTAGGTGTACGTGGCTGGCGCCCCAGCCGATTAAGCCACAGGCGCCGAGCCCAGTTTGATGAAAATATTTCAAATTGTATATAAAAACAGCACACTGTACCCCATGACTGTATTAATGTACACAGCTATGAATTAATTTTAAAAATTCAAAAAAAATAGGAGATTTGTGATATATGCTGACTTTTATAGTCTTTAATTTAGAAAATTGGGGGTGGGGGAAGTGGTTTTTAGTTTTTCTAATTGGCCAGAGTTTTTAATCACCTGTATAACTCAACATAGAAAAAAGCATGAATAGTTTTATAAGAAAGCTTAGAGAGGTTGCTTTTTTTCTAATTTAAAGGAATGAAAAGAATGCTTTTATAAAATTTACTTATGGCTCGGCACCTGTGGCTCAAGTGGCTAAGGCTCCAGCCACGTACACCCAAGGTGGCAGGTTCGAATCCAGCCTGGGCCCACCAAATAACAATGACAGCTGCAACCAAAAAATAGCCCGGCGTTGTGGGTGCCTGTGGTCCCAGCTACTTGGGAGGCAGAGGCAGGAGACTCGCTTGAGTCCAGGAGTTGGAGGTTGCTGTGAGCTGAAATGCCATGGCACTCTACCCAGGGGGACAGCTTGAGGCTCCTGTCTCAAAAAAAAAAATTTTTTTACTTATTATTTAAACAGTCCACTGTTGGGAAATACAAAGCAGTCCTCGAATGGAGGGAGCTCAGCCACCTTGGGCCCTGACCCCCCCTTGGAGGATAGAAGGCAGCATCAATTTGTCAACACACCTGTAAGCATTCCCAGCAGGTGCGCGGGGAGAATGTTGGCAATGCAGAGTGACTGATGAGAGGATGGCCTTTAAAGTGTCCAGATTTATGGCACACTATTTTTCCCCCTCCTGCTGCTTGTGAAGCCAAAGCCACATATTTTTTGTCTTTCTTAGGACAGCATCCTTTTTCATGGTAACAATTTTGGCATTATTAGAGTAGGTTCAACTACTATAGTAAACAGAACCAAGATGTTACAGTTCAAATAAAATACAAGCTCCTTTCTGATGCCTGTATCAGTCCAGCAGAGTATTCTAGGATGGTGGTACTCTCCTCCACGTAGTGACCCAAGGACTCAGGTTCCTCCCTCTGCTGGCCCCACAACTGGGTCCTGGTCTGTAGGTTAACTCTCTCCACTGCCCTCTGGCCAGCACCAGAGTTATCTTCTTCAAACGTGCTTTCATCATGACTCTTGCCCCTGAACTATTCAGAACATTTGGCAGAGATTTCAGATAATATAAAAGCGACATAATAATGTAAACAAATGTTATGATGAAAGAATAAGATTATGGGTGCTTTTTTCTTCAAAATGTTTTTTTTTCCCAGTCAAATCAGAAAAAAAGAAAAATCGAAATTAGCAACAAAGGAAACTGAGCTTGGAAGAAGATATCAGAACATCTTTTTAGTTCTTCAAAAGTCATCTTCTTTATCCTATAAGGATCAATTTAAAAATCAGAATTTCTGTGCACTTACCCTGTGCTTTGTGTTGTACTTGGTGCTGTGATGCATGTAGAAGTCAGGGTCCATCCCGCTGTGTGCAGAACTTATAAGATGAGGTCTCACTATGTTGCCCAGGCTGGTCTCAAACTCCTGGCCTCAAGCGATCCTCCCACCTGGGCCTCCCAAAGTGGTAGGACCACAGGTGTAAGCCACCATTCCCAGTCTGAGAGAGCATCTTAGTCTGAATGTTCCCCAAAAGTAGAGCCTGAGACAAAGCTTTGCAGGAAGGTGGTTTATCTTTGGAAGTGGTTCCAAATAGGAGAGTGAAGGACTGGGGAGAGTGAAGCATGTTATCAAGATGATCACCACTTTGGAAACTGAGGCCAAGGGGATCCTGCTGGGGCCCTCTGGGCAGCTACGTAACATGTGTCTCAGAATGGTCTGCTCTAGAGAGTGAAGAGGCCTGTGCTTATGCATCACCCTCTCGTTCTCTTTGGGGAAGGTTGCTCCCTAAATTGTTAAACTCCCCATGCTTCTCTGCCTCCAGGTCTGCCCAGGTATCCCAATGGCAGAGTGGTTGCTGCAAGTGGTACCAGAGAAGTCTGGGGCAGAAAGCAGGAGACACAGGTCACACCTGCAAGGATTGCTAGAGCAACACCTGGAATGCAGAGGGACACAAGAAGGCAGGATTGAGGCACAGAGGTCTGTGACAGGGCAGAGGAGGCCCTCCGGGTGGTGTGCTCACAGCTGCTCTGTGCCAGTAGCTCCTCCTCCACCTTCCATGTGGGATAGGTCTCTTCTCTCAGCTGGTCTCCCTGGGTTACTATGTTTTCCCTTCCCACTCCCCTGACATTTTTGGTCTACTATCCTGGAGATTAAAATCTGGCCCCACAACTTGCTCTCCAAAAAGGGAATCTTTTTCTAGTACCTAGGTGGGCACGTTTTTTGCATTTTATATCTGGCCTTATTATGGGCTTGAAGCAAGAAAATGACCTCTGGGGAACAAATGAGGAAGAAGAGGGAAAAGGAATGTAATACAGAACTGAGCGTCCAGGGAGCCGCTGAAGGCTCTTGGATGGGGAGTGAGTGGGAGCTGTGTGGCCCATTTTGCTTCCCTGTTACCTTCATTTTCTCACTCTAAAGTGAGAGGGTTGAACTATCTCATCTATAAAGACTCTCCTGGGCTTAAAACTCTGTCTGTTGAAGAGGGAGGAGGTGGTGGAGGAAGGGGAGCCCCATACAGGATGGCTTAAGTGTGGACAGCGCAGAGTCGGGGTGGGGACAGATGCAGATTGTCCTGGGAGGCCCCATGGGATGGGGTTAGGTCCTGGAAGGAAAGGTGGCCAGAGAAATGGAGAAGTAGAAAAAAATAAAGGGGAAATTCTAAGAACAAAAGCAACATGATTTGGTGACTAAATTGTCATGAGAGAAGAAGAATGGAGAAGGACCAACACTGGTTTTAAAGTGTTTGGATGATTTAGACAGAAGCACAGATCCCAGTCCACCCATAGCCAGGAGATCCTGGTTCTCATCCTGGCTCATCACAAAAACAAAGATGAGAAAGATGAGTTGATGGGGCTTTCCCCAGGCAAAGAAGCAGGACCCGTGGGGTGAGGTAGGTCAGACACGCCAAGTGTGAAGAAACAGAGGACTGAGCTTGGCTTGAGTGAGAGAAAATAATTAGGACACTTAGAGGTTTTTCATTCATTCACATTATGAGCTTTGCATGAAGCATCACTTAGATGAGCACCTAAGTTGGCAGATAGGAAGGGTTTGGGCATGACAGAAGCAGAGGCAAAAGAAGGAAGTTTAGGGACTGTCCAAGGGTAGGGATTGGGATGAGAAAGGGGCAGGGGAGGAGCCTGGGAGTGTTTAGAAAAGCCAGGAGAAAGGAGAAGCCAAGGGCAACATTTAAAGAAGGTTACCCACATGGCCAAGGCCACGGAGACGGCAATGGAGGAAGAAAAATTTGACTTAAGGAAGCAGTTTTAGGAGGTGCCATTTTTAAATCACTCTTGAACTCCTTCTAGTAAATCTTCCATGTAAAATATGATGCCTTGTGAAAAGAAAACATTTTACAAGAGGCTACAGTACAGAATATCTTATATTTACTGGACAAAAGATTTTCAGATCCAGGAGGACAAATCTATGGCTAATAGGAGATCTTACAAAATGAAACTGCCAATCAAAATTTCTCTCACATCAAAAATTACCAATAAGATAAAATATTACTTGTCAAAAGCCAACTGTAATCACATCTTTTGCTGTTTTATCACAATTTTTCCTCAGAGGTGAGCACAGCTGCGGCAAATGAAATTAACTAACTGAAAACTAAAACCACCGTATAACCCTGGGATTTTATTTTATGATCTGTCAAAATGGGAGAAGCTTCCTCTCTCTGGGACAGACTTTTCATGATCTCTTTCATCATCGTCATATTATTTATGAAATGAGACTGAAGTTTCACGATACCCTGAGACAGAGACTAGCCAACAGGAGGCTAGGATCCTTTTCTTTCAGATAAACACAGAGCCACACATGACCCTTCGGTCACCTGTTCCTGCCCCATGCCTGGAGGAGCCGGTCTTAGTTACCCAGATAGCCCAGAGCATCAGAGCCTGGGCATAAGGGCAAGACAAAGACGGGGGACTGTCCCCACTCCAGCCCACACTGAGCCTCTGCCAATGTGAGTGGGTAACTGTTCCAAGAAAGAGAAAGGGTTTTGAGCCTTTACTTACTTATTTATTTATTTATTTATTTTTTGAGACAAGAGTCTCACTTTGTCACCCTTGGTAGAGTATCGTGGCGTCACAGCTCACAGCAACCCCAAACTCTTGGGCTTAAGTGATTCTCTTGCCTCATCCTTCCAAGTAGCTGAGACTACAGTTGCCCATCACAACGCCTGGCTATTTTTATTTTTGAGACAGAGTTTTAAGCTGTCGCCCCGGGTAGAGTGCCATGGTGTCATGGCTCATAGCAATCTCCAACTCTTGGGCTCAAGTGATCCTCTTGCTTCAGTTTTTCTATTTTTCGTAAAGACAGGGGTCTTGTTTTTGCTCAGGCTGGTCTTGAACTCCTGCCTCAGCTTCCTAGAATGGTAGGATTACAGGCATGAGTCACCTTGCTGGGCCTTTGTTTTGAGCCTTTCAATTGGTTTCTTTAGGGCAGAAAATGTGAGCAGAAAGGATCATCCAGTCATATCTCTCAGAAACAACGATGAGCAACATTTTCCTCTTTAATAGAAATATTAAAAAAAAAGCAGCATGATATTTTGGCAGGTAAATTTGTCATAGCAAAGTTGCAAATATCACAAGTACTCCTCTGTGTGACAGTCTGTGTTCTTGGAAAGGTGAACACAGATATTGGTGATACATCCTTTGAGAAATTTAGAATTTAGGTCATGCTGAAGAAACTTCTTATCTGACCCAAAATATAATATATAGTATACATGTTTTACATAATAGTTCATATGAATGTTTAATTATAATTATTATATTTATATATTACTTATATTCAACATAAATAAACATCTTCTACTTATGTTATAATTATATAAATAATTATATTAATATAATAATCAGGGCCTATGGTTGGTTGACTTATTAAAATTTAATTAAAAGGGAGAATCATTAAAATAAACATATACGTATCTTCAAAATTCTGTCATGTAACATATAAATGTACATTTACTTTGCCGATCTTTTGATGCAGAGCCAAAGCTTTTCCTTGACTGTCTGTTGCCTTGTAAACGGCAACATTTCCATCATAAATCACATTTATACTGCACCATTTGTGATTTCTAGTTTTCTTTCTTGAAGCCAGGACTGACAGATACTTTTAAAACAATCAGAACACAGAAAGCTCATAAATTTTTCCTGCTCATTCCAATTTTAGAGTCAATTTGACCAATCCTAATATATTTTATAGTGACTCAGTTTTATTACTGTAGGAAGAAAATTCTCTTTCAAAGTAATTTTTAAAATGGAAAAGTTTAGACCCTAAGACACTCTATGGGTTGTCATCCATTTGATGAAAGAAAAAATTATGTAGCCTATATAAAAGGTAGAATTTCAAGGGAATATTATATCATCTATAATTATAGATAGCGTCATAGAAAGTTCTTATTATAAAATGAGTGAAAAATAAGGTGAGGTCGAGCCCAGCCCGGGCCAGTTAAATCACAATGACAACTGCAACAAAAAAATAGCCGGGTGTTGTGGTGGGCACCTGTAGTCCCAGCTACTTGGGAGGCTGAGCAAGAGAATCACTTAAACCCAAGAGATTGAAGTTGCTGTGAGCTGTGACACCATGGCATTCTACCAAGGATAAAATAGTAAGACACTGTCTCAAAAAAATAATAAATAAATAAAATAAACTATGTTTTAATTATAAAAACTTAATTACTAAGTGGCAATTAATATTAAATAATAATCACTAATTTATAAGTAAAGATTTTAAAAGTATAATTTGGTTATAAAATGCAATATTTACTCATAAGTGAAATAAATCTAATATGCATTATATGTATATACATATAGTATATGAAAACAACATTTTTTCATTTGTGAAAATTTATGGGGTATGTGAGAAATTTTGTTACATGTGTATGACGCGTGGTGATCAAGTCAGGGGATTCAGGGTGTACATTACGCAGAACAATACATTTTGTTAAGTATAGTCATCCTACTCTGTTATCAAATACTGAAACTATTTTTCTTTTCTTTTTTTTTTTTTTTTTGAGACGGAGCCTCAAGCTATCCCCCTGGGTAGAGTGCCATGGCATCACAGCTCATAGCAACCTCCAACTCCTGGGCTCAAGCGAGTTTCCTGCCTCCGCCTCCCAAGTAGCTGGGACCAC